>JYFJ02004331.1:0-32912 GCA_000934665.2 Catajapyx aquilonaris
GATATCGCAAAAATAACGACATTTCACCCCCAAAGGGCCACAACTTTTCATGTTTAGGCCGGGTAAGTGTACTCGCACACGAAAAAACGAAAACCCGCAAGTTGCGTCACAAACGCCCCTGGCGGGACCGTAGGATATTAACCCACATGACTCAAATTTTTTACCTGTCAAAAGGATCACCCAACGCAACTTTTTTTCACTAGCGAACTACAACTTTCGAAAAAAAGTGTTTTTAGAGCCGCCCTAATGTACATACACTACCTGTCAAATTGTACATGGCATCCATTTAAAATGATGACAAGGGTGTCCAGATTCTCACTCAGCCATATTTGCATGTGAGGAGAACGAATTCTTGTGGGCAAGTGTGGGAGGAAGAGTGGCACATTTTTATCAGGTAATTGAAAAGTTGGAAGGTGCCACTGCAGTGGAGTAAGATATGTCTGGTGCAAAATATGCCTCACACAACTGACAATACTTCGGAGGGATGCTATGCAATATGTTCCAATACAAATTGAATAGGCAGAGCACACAATTAATTACTTTCTCTTCATAGCAGTTATCCCAGTTATCCAAAAGTGACCCAGATACTTGGAGCGCCCTGTATTAATGGGCAGCCCTGTCGTTCATGTCACTTGTTCAAATCTATGACTACATTCATACTTGTCCTCTTATGCAACTTTGGCTGACAGGAAATGTGGATATGCTTGCGATCATTTCGAACGTGCACACCACTGGGGGCTACCAGGTTTAAGCACCAAGGGTACGCAAGATTTGTCGGGTAGTGTACTACCTTGGAATGTCAAAAGTGATTTTGCATGTCATTCATCTGTGAAACACTTCCGGAGAGTCATTCTCTGTATTCTCACCTGCCAAAACAGTTTTGAAGGTAATGAAACAAGTCTTTGGCTTCAAACTTGGTGCATGGTGTGGACCAGGGTTTGGACTCTTTGGAGGATGCTCAAAGCCATTCCACATGAATTTTTAGAGCAAGGTGCACAACTGCATCTGACTGGAAATGGTAATTTGTATGCAGGCATGCCTAGAGATCTCAAACGGTTCAAGTTGGGCATTTTTTAGCCTTCTGACCATGATCAGCACTTTTCAATGAGTAATCGTCATTTGTATTACATCTTGCAGAAACTTTTTGGCTGCTGAGAGCCTAAGGAGAAAACCTGTTTTGTAGTCAGATTTGTTTATACTTCTCTAGGTGTGTTCTAATGAATGAAATTTATCAGTAAAAGATGCAATATAGCAACTGCATGTGGCATTTGAAAGTAAATTGGTTACGTGTGTGTCACAAGGACAAGTGTTTTTCTCTACCCTGATAAGCAGAAATGCAAGTTAAATCATGTGAGTAAAGTCACCTTTTAGGGAAGAATGTAAAACTATCTGCAATACCGGGACGGGAATTGCATGTGTGGCAACAAGAATTTATTCAGGCTTAAATTAGCATTTTTGGGTATGTCAGGATGATGGCTGTGATTAAACTGAAGTTGGTTCTATATTGAAGCTTCTGTGTTTTTTTTGGACAAAAAAAATGTAGAATATATGGAATCTATATCAGGTGATTGTCAACTTCATTAATTTTTGATGCTTACCTCAGGTCCAGAAACCATAGCCATGCAATGGGTCCTGCTAAAAACCAAATGAGCCAGCTAGGAGACAGCGAGGGATACCCTGTGGGAGGTGCTAGCGGGGGAGGTGGAGGACCAAGCAGTAGTAGCAATGGAGGCAGCTCACTCAACAGCAGCAGCAACGGAGGGGATGAGAGGATTACCCTTATTGTGGACAACACGAGGTTTATTGTGGAAAAAGCTGTTTTCACTGCTCATCCTAACACGATGCTTGGAAGGTGAGGAAAACTGTAGTGCCTTTTTGGCATGAATGTTATTCTCTAAAGTCATGTACTAAACAGTGTATTCTAAGGGCCCTAGTCTAGACAGCATTGGTAACTTACCTATGGAGTTACTTGTTCACTACTAACATTTTAGATATTTTACCTTGTTAAACCCCCATATCGTCGTCGCCAATGCGAAACCTTGTAACTTGTAATTTGATCGAAATAGAGTTACCCGTGCAGTTGTGTCCCGAAAAATTGTCTGCATCGACCTGCAAAAGCTCGTATTTTCCGGATGAATGAATCTGGGTGTTTAGGTCACATGGTAATACCACGTCTCCGACAGCCCACTGAGATCAGCGGCAAAACCTCGTATTTCTGTCACCAGCCACAATGACGGCCGTTCCTGTTGGCGTAAGTAAATGCTTCCTCAAATGAAGTTTTTTACTTTTTTCCTTGTCCTGTAAAATGACATCATCGTGAGATACGAGGTTTTGTATTGCTGACGAGGATATGTTACTTCACTGGGGAAGGTGTGGTGGCCGAGATGGTAACGTCTCTGCTTGCTGAGTGAAAGGTCCCAGGTTCGATCCCCGCCTGGGAGAGTTCCTTTTCACCTTCGTCGGGAGGGTCTCTGACCTACACCTTTGGAGGTGTCTGGCAATCTAACCTCCTGGGGTATTGCACATGGCCCAACCTTGAGACATTGCACTTGCACTCGTGTCCCCTGCCCAAAAATCCGTATCCTCTCCCATTGTCCTCTTTCCTTGCACCGGAGATTGAATAAAAAGTATAAGAAAATTGATGGACCACCCCCCAAAAAGGCCTATGTAGGCCTATCACGGGGTTTATTATTATTTTAAAATGTTACTTCCACTCTTCAGATTGGACTGAAGAGGCTGACAGAATTATGAGTATGGATATTAATTCAAACTTATTATACCAGGCTTTATTGGATGTAACCCAATGACGATGTTGGGGAAAGTGTGTCTGCTAGAATCGAATTTGTGACTGTGTACCATAATTTTAAATGGAGATTGTGCATATCAATATTGGAAACAAAAACAAAACTAGTTTTTTTCTATTTCCTATATGGGTTTGAAAGTCAGGGCTCGATTACCCTGATTGAAAACCAACAAAGTAGCTGTTAAGAGTTGTTCTGGCCACTTGGATAACCCATGCTGAATGCAATATGAGGCTTGGAAATGCACAGAGTTGTCACATGTCATGCATTTGACATGAGGTACCACAGAGATTATCATACCCAAGGCATAAAAACACCACATCCTTCTAAAGGTGCGTTCACATATACGCGACTAAACACTTGCGAGCTTTTTTCAGGTTTTGCTTTTTCGCGTCTTTTACGTCACGAATCGAGCGAATTTTTGGAAAATTATCTAGGCATTTTCGTATCCGCTATTCAAGAAAACTTACTCGCTAGTTATGGAGCATGTGCTGTGCAGCAGCGCAGGTAGGAGGGAGGACGGGGTCGGGGTTGGTGTGGGCAGGGGGAGGTCTTGGCTTAGAAAGATGGCGGAGCCCTGTGCTGTGGAGGCAGCCGGCATGGCCGTGAAAATGCTGCTGAACCGACCTCGGAAGGGCGTCCAGGTCACAGTGCACCAAGGGGGGCAAGAGCTGGACATGGTGCGGAGCCTGGCCGGGCCGGGAGTTTGCGACAAAAAAATAGGTAACTTCCGAGCTCGGGCATCCGCATTCCTAACATGGCAGAGGAAGGCCGACAAATCCGTGTGGCGGCGCTGGGTGGCTCGAACCAGCTCTAAAATTCGCTCGCGTCAAAAAAAACGCTTCTATCTGGCCCTGCCAGAGGAACGCGATTTTTAGTTTAGTCGCGTGAGTGACCAAAATTAGCTCGCGTCTAGGAGAAAAACGCCGATACGTGAATGCCTTTGGCCAGACGCGAATTCGCTAAGAGCTGAAATTCGCTCGCTTTTGAGCAAAAACGCCTATATGTGAACGCACCTTAAGCCTCTTAATCACGCTCATTTATGGTGGTGGGTGGCATTCACATAAGCCTGTAGGTGGCATCTACCTTAAGCCCAGAAGAAGACTTACAACAAAACTTACTCTTTTTACCCTCCTAAATTCTGAAAATGTTTGGATTTTCTAATTCTGCTTAGCCTATAGTGTTGTGCAAACATCACCTCTGCTGCTAATTTTCACGTCAAAATACAAGACAAAAGGCGATATTCCGAAGCCACAACGCTAGCAGCAAGTCGTAGGTCGCAGGTCCCCGGTCGCTGCGACTGTAGCCCGCTCTAGGGTGGCACAAACGAGTAGAATATCACCTCACACGCTTCGAAATTAAATTTATGTAGCAATTCTTGAATCAAGTTTAATCAATCATTTGCATATCACTGATATCAGTCGCGGCGCCCTGCGACCGGTCAACCAGGACCGACGGACCCGCAACACGCGACCGGATGAGGTATTGTGGCTTCGGAATATCGCCTTTTTGCTTGTATTTTGACCCTGCTAAAGTGAAAATTAGCAGCAGAGCTGATGCTTGCACAACATTATAGGCCAATCAGGATTTGGGAATCCAAAAAATTACAAAATTTAGGAGGGTAAAAAGAGTGAGTTTGGTTGTTAGATGTTCAATACTCATTTTTTACTTACAATGTTGATTCCACTGAAAACTGCAGCATGTATCTATTAATTATCTGATGCAATTTGTAAAAAATGTTACATACCCATGCCCTACTATCCATTTATTTAATATAGGCCCCTGTGTTGGACTCGAAACAACTCCCAGGAAAATGATCCAAAAAATTAATGTTAATATTGTTAGAAAGCTTGTTTAAATCTACGTTACATATATGCGAGTTGGTTTCCTATCATCAGTGTGTAATTTTCTATCGCAAAAAGGTGGCGGAAAGGTGTCATTTTTTCACCAGTTGCCGATGTTACGCTGTGAAATGAATTTTTATCTGACACTTCCTGGACGCCCAAAAAAATCCTCCTGTGAACCCTGGATAGGGCAAATCGTTGTCTATCTAATGGTACGTATTTGAAACTTAGAAATCGGGATTTGTGTAATCATAATTAAGTTAATTGCACACCGCTTTATCTCGGCTGTTTATAATCCTAATTACTTCGCGAATGTATCGACGGCAAGTCAGAAATGTGCCTGATAAAATTAAACCGTGCTCCATTACACTAAAAATTTTAAAAGTATTTAAAAGTATCGCCATGTATTCCCACCAGAGAGAGGGCTGGGTACTTTCCTATTAAACCTAATAAACCAATACTTTTAAAATTTTTAGTGTAAGAGAGTGTGGTTTAATTTTATTACGCACATTTCTGGCTTGCCGTTGATGCATTTGCGAAGTAATTCGTATTATAAACTGCCAAGATAACTGAGGTGTGCAATTAACTTAATTATGATTACACAAATCGCGATTTCTAAGCTTAAAATATATCATTAGATAGACAACGATTTGCACTATCCAGGGTTCACAGGAGGATTTTTGGGGGGTCCAGGAAGTGTCAGATAAAAATTCATTTGACAGCGTGACATCGGCAACTAGTCAAAAAATGGCACACTGATGATAGGAAACCAACTCGCATATATGGAACGTGGATTTAAACTAGCTTTCCAACGATATATAACATTAATTTTTTGGATCATTTTCCTGGGAGTTGTTTAGAGTCAAGCACAGGGGCCTATATTAAATAAACAGATAGTAGATGCTTTAAGGACAGCTAAGAGTAGTATAAACCCCTTCGCCTACGTATCGAGGCGATGAGAACTCGACTGCAGAGTACTGGAGACGAAGGGATTAGGAATTGCTTAGTCATGATCATTCATCACATTAATGTCTTTCTTTCTTTTTTATAGGATGTTTAGCTCAGGCATGGAGCTACTTCACACGAATGATCGTGGGGAGTACGAGGTAGCGGAGGGTCTTTCTGCCACCGTTTTTCGCGCCGTACTCGACTATTACAAGAGTGGGATCATCAGGTGCCCACCGTCTGTGTCAGTGCAGGAACTCAGAGAGGCATGCGATTATCTGCTCATTCCGTTCGACGCACATACCGTCAAGTGCCAGAACCTACGTGAGTTGCCCTCTTACATCACACACTTACATGGTAACAGAATTATTCATGGTGCTTGCATTCTTACATTAATCAGATGCTACGAAACCAGCTAAATAAATTATGCTGGTGAAATCGGCGAGTTTTTCGACAAAGTAACATGGTGTTTGTGTAGCCTTTTCGCTTATCCACCTCAAGATGATAGTAAGAATTTCATTACCATGAAATGTTTCAATAATTAGGCCAAGAATTTTCCTATGTAATTTTTAATTATCCCACAAAAAAGACTGCTGGCCTTGACCTCCCAATTTTGGGATGTAGCACTTCCCCCAAAGCTTATCAAGATCACCCAAAGATAAGCCAATGGGACTTTTTAATTTAAAACATATTAATTGTTAGTAATGTATTAGTATTGTGGTTATGGGGGAACTGATAACTGAGTCCTCAGCTGGGAATCTCCACCAGGTCACATATGCATCACTGATAGGGTGGGCTTCATAAGAAACTGCAAGCAGGGAGTTGTTTGCCTCTGTTGTGGCCACTGGACACATACTGGGTCAGAAGGCATCACCAAACATTGATGTTGGTGTCTTTGATTACTGATTATGTAGAAAAATGTTTAAAATCAAATCAAATCAAATCAAATCAAAGAAAAATGTTTAAAATGACAAGGGGATCATACTCCTAGTGCACCCTTTGGAATGCATTGATTCCTCCTCGTGCAGTGCAACTCAAACTGGCATAGCCTTGTAGATCATCCTGTGGCATTGACTTTTCAACTGTTACATGCCAATAACTAGAAGCCTGCAGATTTTTTTTGCTGACCCCGTCTAGGGTGTACAGGGATACCTTGTTAACATGGAATCCATCTAAAAAAGGAAATATGGTAAAGTGAATCCAGGGCTTTTCTTCACATTCTAGGGCACATAAAAGCCTTAAACATCCATACACTATCGTATATTAAGTTTGCAATAGTGCTAGGCCAAAAAAGAGATGCATAATTTACAAAATGGCTGACTTGGACACCCCTTCATAATTATGTGCATCACTTCACTGTGGTAAGAGCAAGGAGAGCTCCAAAAATAATTAATACAAATATAATTGATAATGTCATATTAGTAGTGCAGGGCAAATTATTTCTGTGCTAAAGGTACAAAATAATGCTATCTAATTGGGGTTAATATTGTTAAGCCCTTTTTCTGACTTAAAGTGAATTATAAGTTTTGTCGAACATCTTCCAGGATCTGTTTTGCCATGTACAATACATCAGAATTTTTAATGATCTTTGTTGCTAAAAACATTGGGTGACAAGGTGGAACTGAGGATTATCTTATTGACTCTGGTGTTGTGAAAGTCTGTTTAAAACCCTTTGTCTCCCGTGGCCCATTTGGTTGTATTATAATACAACCAAACAAAATATATATACAGGGTGGTCCAACTTTTTTGTCCGAACCGCTATCACGCAGCTATTGACAAATTCGGCCTAAGCTGCTTATGTTGTAGTGATTTACCTGGCAACCCTGTCCGGCGGGCCAATTCAAACATCAGCCCATGGATAGCGCTTCCATTGTTGCCACTGTTTACAAATCGAATGAGTGAGTGCGCAGGCAGAAGAGATCCGTCGCTGGGTCATCCGCGTCACTCACTCAATTAGTAAACAGTGGCAACAATGGAAGCAGTCTCCATGGGCTGATGTTTGAATTGGCCCGCCGGACAGGGTTGCCAGGTAACGCACTACAACATAAGCAGCTTAGGCCGAATTTGTCAATAGCTGTTCGGACAAAAAAGTTGGACCACCCTGTATATTTTTTAATTCACTGGTATAACCCCGATGGGAATTTCTTTCACCATAAGTTCAGGGAGTATAGTGAGTGAGAGAGTATAGTGTCCCACACTTTCTAAAGTTTGGTCTTTAGGGCTAAAGGCCAAACTTCAGAAAGTGTGGGACACTATACTACAGAACAGTGTGCCAAGTGTCTTCCCTTATTTCGTTTCTGCTATTGAATTGTAGGTTAATAAGCCAGACTTTTCTGGAAGAACCTGTTCTTGTGGTGTAACCGACACCCCAATCAATTAAGAGTAAGTCACTTCAGAAGTCTGACCTACACCTGGCGAGAAATACTGGACTTCCTTACAAGGCTCGAAAAATTTTGGTCATGATTCAATAAGTCCATTGTATTCTAAACAATCAAGTTACTCCTCAGGACCTGGGCGGAAACTTTTAGCACAAATCATGTGCTGGGCAGGAACTTAAGAAGCAAGTCACTAAAATAATGTTACTTGATATTATGGTCCCCTAATAATTGTCAAAACAAAACATATTTTGGCATACCAAAAGCATCATTCTTTGTTGTGATGTACTATGAAAGTCTTAATATCGTGTCACAACTGACTGCAAACTGTTTTTTTCTTACTTCTTCAGTTGATTTTAGGGATAGGTGGAAACTCTTTGAATTAGGGCCTGTATGTGCCCACCTGTAGCTATAAATATCACTCCCAACAAATGACACATTGCTAGGTAAAGCAACAATGGCATTGTTAATTATTTTGATAGAAGACATAACACACAACAATTTGCCTGATGTTGTAAACATGTCTTCAGAGGAAGGTCAGTACTTTGGGTAAAGCTCTTTTTAAAGAAAGGAAGGGCAAGGGTTTCCTCCACTTTCTGATATGGGTTTTATTGGGGTTAGTTCATTTCCTTCCATTCTTGCAAAAGCTCTTAAACATAACAGCCTCAGGTGCTTTCTTCTTGATCCCCTACTCGCTCCATTCCTATATCTAATGGCCTTACAGGGAGGATTCAGTCATTCGCATGTTGGACTCCAAAGATCAAAAAGACACCCTGATTCCAAATATGTGATCAGTTTTGGTAGCGAACATACCATAAGCATAAAATTTCAAGTCAAAGTTGATTTTTTATGATGTCATTGCCAATCTGGTACCCTCCTAATGGCGATTAGGGTAGCTCGTTGGGATCGCAAAGATTGCCTCACCCAGAGGCAGAAGTAGCGTGTTAAGTCAGGTCATTGGGTTTTCGACCAAGTGGGACCTGCCAAGGGTCTTTCAAAGGCAGGCGAGGATGAGAGGGGAGAGGGGGGCAGAGCAGCGTGACTGACTTGACCATATGGCCAAATGATACCCAAGGGATACTTCATACCAATTTGAGCCCTATCATGACGGTTGTGTCACAGGGTATAATGTGGAACCTTGCTCACATCTTGGCTGCCTGTGACATGGCTCAGAGGAAGGTCAGGAATCAGAGGAACCTATATGCAGTGTGATGCAACATGTAATTTAACACTGGCAGGGTAAGCCAATTCCTTTTGGGGGCTGGGGTAGACTGGTTACTGGGAGCTCAGTGGAGGGAGCTCACGACATGAAATTGTATGAAAATGCTGGCAAAGATTACAACTTTAACCTAACTGCATTTGCTAATGAGTCGTTCAAAAAATGACAACATATTTGAAATCAGGGAGTCTTTTCTGATATTTGGATCCCAACATGCAAAATGACTGAACCTTTCTTTTATATTGCCTCTCAGATCCTCCAATAAATTAAAGGATGTCTGTAAATTATTCATGTGATGCTGTTTTTATAAGACCAAGGTGTTGGGAAGAACAGGAATAAAATTTTACATGCAGGGGATATTTGCCAGAAATAAGCCTCTCATTAATAGAGAAATGATTTTGTGACAGGTGGTCTACTCCATGAGCTTTCAAATGAAGGAGCCCGTCGCCAGTTCGAGCTGTTCCTGGAGGAGCTGATTCTCCCGCTGATGGTGACATCTGCGCAGAGGGGTGACAGGGAGTGCCACATTGTTGTGCTTCTTGACGATGATGTAGTTGACTGGGATGAGGAGTACCCACCACAGATGGGAGAGGAATACTCACAAAGTAAGTGGCCGTCTTTTAAGAATTGTTCCTAGCTGTAAGCTAGAGACTTAAAATGTGTCTTGATATGCACATACCAAGTACTGGTGGCATATTGATGTAGTAGGTCAGGTCATGCCACACCACCTGTGACGTCCCGAGTTTCATTCCCGAATGGATCATAGGATTTCCTAATGTGAATGCCACTTTGTTCACATCTCACAGTTTCTCAATAAGTCCAGTTAACAAATGTGATGATTATTTGCATATTAGCAAACCCCTTTGTCTGCAATATCTCAGCCCAAGACCTTGCAAAAATTCACTCCCAAGAAAATGTGCTTGAGGGTTTCATAGGATGTTAAAATTACTGACCACTATCATGTAACTAATCTAGTGTGGGCACACTTTTAGTGGGGATACTGGGGAATTTCCTTACACACGTTATTGGCGGTCAGGAATGCATGTGCCAATTGGAATTTGCCAAAGGTGTTTAGGGTATGACCAAGGTCAGTCTCCGATTTGGTTGAAACTTGCTTGAGGGGTCACTCATGTGTGATAGACACAGTGGTGAAAGTCCTAGATGCCACTGTCCAACTGTTTCCGAGATGTGAGCATGAAAAAAATCTGAATTTTGGCCGCACATGCAGGTGTCGGGCAGGAAGGGACAGGTGCAAGGCCTGGCAAGGCCATTATACCCCAATATGGGCGGCCAAAATTCAATGTTTCTGTGGCTCATATCTCGGAAACGGATGGACAATGGCATCTATGACTTTCACCACTGTGTCTATTGCACATGAGTGACCCCTCAAGCGAGTTTCAACCAAATCGGAGGCAATCGACCTTGGTTGTTCTCGTGTTAGTATGAGAGAGAGAAATAAAACTGCACTGCTATATCCTTGTCAATGACACGTCTTGAAGTATAAAATTTCTGATGTTACTATGGTATGAGTTTGTTGTCAAACTTATGGAAAAGGCTACTGTTGAAGTAGGGAGGAAGATTATTTTCCTCTACTGGTACATGTGTTCATGTAGGAAATCAATTGAATTACTTACTTGAAGTGTCATAGTGCCTAAAAAATAAATATAGTATCACATGGCTGTAGAAATTGTTAAAAATTGTTCCCAAAAAAACTAACAGTCATATATGATGGCACATATTTTCACCTAACACTGAACATAAACCACAAACCAATGGAAACATTATTAATGCAGTGTTGCAGAATTATGTAAGCTTATGTTGAGCACTTGCAACTAAGCCTATTACTTTCTTTTGTTAATCCCACAGTTTTTTTGACTGCCAAAAATTTTCTGGGGGTGGCAAAACAAGTACATCTCACTTGGTGCAAGATCTCATGTGGATGTGGGTGCTCAAATATGTCCAACTTGAATTATTGGAGACATTGAGTAATGGCCACTTATGAACTTCTATTTGCAGTCAGTCATTATCTTGTATTCTTCTTCAAAAATTCAAGTGGGGTGTCTTGGAGTATTGTTCAAATTGTCTGGACCTCACATCTAGTGACGTCAACTTGATTCCCCATCTCCAGAGAGGTTTTGGCAAGGGAGTGACAGGAGTGACCAAGAGACGAAGGAATGGGCTTCGAGGCAAGAGTGCTTAACATTGGCTTACAAAATCTGTTACCACAGTTCTAAAAATGCTTCTATAGACGTGGTGTTTGTGTCCAGGGTTGGCTAAGATTTTGATTTTTGTGGAAATTTTGCTGTCAAAGGGTATTTACTTTTGGAATGTAGCCATAATCAACAGCTTATTACCAAAAAATCACTAAGCAAAATGGTACTCAGTTGGAAGACACAATAGTGAAATTAACATGCCAATGTCTCCCTTTCCAGCTGTGAACAGCACTGCCATGTACCGATTTTTCAAATATATTGAGAATCGTGATGTAGCCAAGCAGGTGCTTAAGGAGCGAGGTCTGAAGAAGATCAGGCTTGGTATTGAGGGATATCCAACGTACAAGGAGAAAGTGAAGAAGCGACCTGGTGGAAGGGCTGAGGTCATCTACAACTACGTACAACGGCCCTTCATACGCATGTCCTGGGAGAAGGAAGAAGCCAAGAGCCGACATGTTGACTTCCAGGTAATTTCTGGTGCAATATTAGGCACTGTTTTTTGTGGCAACGAAAATTGTGCATGATGAGTGCCACCTGGTTGTTACCCAGTTGCTCTATGCATTCTGTTTGTTTGCTGAGTATTTCAGAGCTCTGCCTTGCCTGGTTCGATGTGGCATAATTATGCTACTATACAGCCCCTGTTTTATTTTTTTACATCTATGGTATATGTAGTCACCTCAAGGAGTAACTGTCCAGATCTGGCGGGAAAAGCTAGCTTCTAAACAGGTGCTGCCTGAGCTCCTCCCCCTCTAATCATGTGTAATCATATTTGTTTCAGTTGTTAACTGTCAAATTAACTTTAACTTTGGTGCCATCCCAGACCCATTGTTACGATTAATAGTTATCAATTTAAAAGTCCAGATAATCTTAACGGAGATTTTTTACCACATTTTGTTTACTACCCCACCCCTCCACTCTTTTGGGCACGCATAGACTGCAGGATTTGGGTAAGGTACCAAGTGTATTCTACGAGGACTAATCAGAAAGTAATTGAAGACTTTTTAGATTCAGAAGTTTCACTAGAGATACTGAAACTGAGATATACATATGAAAGAGCAAGTCTACATGTCCCAGCAGGGCACTAGTTTTTCCATACCCCTGCAGAAAAAATCGGCAGGCTGGGTGGGAAGCCAGTGGGGACGGCCTCTTTCACTTCCTCGATGTCACTGAAGTTCTGACCTGCCACGTGCTTCTTCATTGGTCCAAAGAGATGGTAGACCATGGTTAAAACCATCTCTTTGGACCAATGAAGAAGCACCTGGCAGGTCAGAACTTCAGTGACATCGAGGAAGTGAAAGAGGCTGTCCGCTCCTGGCTTCCCACCCAACCTGACGCGTTTTTCTGCAGGGGTATGGAAAAACTAGTGTCCTGCTGGGACAAGTGCACCAAAGTGTATGGTGACTATGTCTAAAATTAGAGGAAGACTTGCCCTTTCATATGTATATCTCAGTTGCAGTTTCACTAGTGAAACTTCTGAATTAAAAAATTATCAATTACTTTCTGATTCGCCCTCGTATGTCGAGTGCAACCTAATTATCGCCATGTGAGCATTGCTGTATGGTCATACCTTGTGCTAGACTGGCACAATGAGACCTGTCTGTCATGGAGTCACTCTGTTCCAGACAAAAATTATTACACTGTACAGGTTTCTGTTACATGTAACAGAAATACATTGAAAATCCTGTTCCGGGCTGAAACATAAGACTGTGTCATAATTGACAAATTTCTGCTTTATCCAGAATCCATTTTAGATTGATGTCTTGGTATTATTTCTAATGCCTGGCATCTGCTGAGTTGGTGATTACAAGGTTGTGTTATAATTGCATTCAATGTTAACTATTAGTGCAAATCACATTTTAGGGTACATATAATTATGAGCTGTCTACTGTCTTACATCTTCATCACTGATTACCCCTGTCATTATAGTTTCACATGCTGCTGCTGATATTTAGGGTTTATCCTCCTCCTGTCTCCTCATGACTCAGGCATTCATAGCCCTTCTGATTTTCCCATCATCGTTATAGAATCGACGGGAGAGGGAGGGGAAGATGGCTGTAGAACCCCAATGATGGAGATGTGATTAGAACAATTTGGCAGTAGTAATGTGTGGGGCCACCAATGTGCAGGTCTTGCAAGTTGATTTGATGGCTCATATGAACTGGCTCATTTAGGTTTGTTGTTCCCCTTAACTGCCTAGTTGTCAGTCTGCCTTTCTGACCACCCCAAATCTCCCCTTCCCCTGATGCTCCAAAATTATCCATGCCTCCACTTCCCACAATATCTACCATGGATGCACCATGTTTATTTGGTCATTTTTAGTCATGTTTTGGACAAACTTGAAATATAGAAAGTCTCGTGCATGAGGACTTGTGTTCTTCTGATGCCAGCATTTAGTGACTGCTGACTTAATCTATTTTTTTCCTACCAACAGTGCGTGAAGTCCAAGTCTGTCACAAACCTAGCAGAAGCTGCAGCTGATCCTGCCCTGGAGGCTCCAGGCTCTGTGGTAGCTCCCATGGGTGGTGCTGAGGCCTTCTTCCCACCAAACGAACTCCTGGACATCGAGGGTGCAGTTGGAGGGCTGCTGGGTGGAGGAGGCCCTGGAGGTGTGCCTCCTGCTCCTCCTGTTGTTCCTTCCCCACCTACTCCTCAGCTAGCCCCACCTCTGCAGCCGTCCCTTCATGTGATGAATGCCCTCCCACTCTCACCCAATGACATCTATCCTGAGGAGGTAAAGTGCATCCACAGTTGCCCTTCTGATAATCCTGCTCGAAGCAGAAGATGACACTTTTTTCTCTTCTTTCAGGTGGGGCTGCCACCTGCAGGAGATGAGCTTGCATGACCTCAGAGGGGTAGGGTGGTTGCTGCCTCATCTGCCAGCGGGTCAATCACCAGGCGGAGGAGTAGCCACCCACAGCACCAGCCCACCCGTCTCCTCTACAGGCAAGAGCATCATCATGTGGTTGGGATGGGTGGGATGCGCATGGGTGTTGTTGTTGCAACATGGTCTTCAGCAAGAGGTGGAGGTGGTAGTGGGAGATGAATTGTTCAACCCCACTGGAAAAAAATTAAGATGTTTTAAGTGCGCTTCCAAATTCTGTTACTTGTGAAGGCCTCTTCTGGGTCTCTTGTGGCTCTCACAGGTGCGTATAGGACATTTGTGAGCACTCTAAGCTGGTATGATCAGGACTTATCTTTTTGTGATTTACTTGTGGTATGGAAAAAAATTGCCCTTCGATTTAATTTTTGGAAATATGTTTCGGTGAGAAGAACAGATTGATGGAACCCTGTCATCCTGTGGATGGCGTAGTGGAAGGATGTGAGGTGCTTTCATAATTTGTACCAGAACATTTATTTTGTAATTGCCTAAATTTTGTGTGACTGAAGGTTTTTTGCTGCCATGTCCAACTCAACACATGTACTGAAAAAATCTTTCCCTCCTATGAAATGATACGTGACTAAAATTGTGTATATGTCATTGCAAACATTTTATAACATGGGAAAGTTGAATCTGCATGTGGGGAGAAGAATTTTCATCGAGACCAGTTTTTTTGCTTGCCACGACTGAGTGCAAGCCTCAATAGAAGTCCGATCAAAAAGGATCACTGCCAACAGCTTTTCTCTTGCCAGCTCTTTCAGGACCCATATGACATTTTAGCTAAAAGCCATCTACAGTGGGAACATATCTGGGAAAACCACTTCTGGCTGGTCCTGATAAAGCCCAAAGCACAGACCATGAATACTTTAAGCTACCTGCTTTTTGAGATCTGATTCATCAGATAGAGTAATACTCTTTCTTGAGAACTGACAGTTGATATAATGTGTTGTTAATATCCAGAGAGTTTCCCTTGTCCCCATATATCCCAACAGTTACCAGATAAAGATTGATTGCTTATGTACATCACTATAGTGTATATGACTGAAACACCTGCCTCTCTCTAACTTTTTTTTTTTGTTTTCCTCTCTCTCTCTTGGAAATGATCATTAGGAGTGGGGATGGGCCAGATGAGAAGCAAATTTGTCAGTTGTGGATGTGGTGTGCAGATTATTATGCTTTTAATATCTCGAACTAGTTTTTCGATAAATGTTTTCATTGGTGTTATCACAACTTCACTGAACTAATTTTGCCTTGTCACAACGCTTAAGATGAGCAGCTCATGTCGAGGTTGCCAAATGTGAAGTCATTTTATATTGGCCATCCTGTCAGATTCAGAATGAGTGCATGATTCACATTGTTTAAGGGAAGAAGGATGATGTGTGCGTGAGAGAATGTCATCCTTCCCTACCGCCCAGTTTTTTGCGTGTGAATTAATGCCTTTAATTTTTGGTGCCAACATGTAGTGTAATATTATTGTCAGACCCATTTCTACTGAATGGAAAAGGGCCTTGGTAGCTTCCTGATTTTTATTTTTTATTTTTTATTTTTTGTTTTTTTTTGTTTTTTTTTGTGAAGGGAATAATAATGGGTGGTGCTGTTTTGTAGTATCTTGTGCTGCGTAAGGTTATCCTTGATTTCCTTTGTGAAGTATTCTTCATTTGTAATCATTTGTGTACTATATATTGTACTGCTTTGAAGCGAAAACAAACTGCACCCAGAGAAAGATATGTCTGGAAGAAGTTCCACCGATGTTGTGTTGTTATCTTTGTAATGACTCTCGTAACACCAAACTTTTTGCACAAGAGAATGCATCCCCCCCACTTTATATACTGGCGTTTCTTACCAATCAGGTGTAAGCAGAAGAAAAGTGAAGAAGTGAATCCCAAAAGTTGTTCCTTAGCTTGGTTGGAATTTCAAAAGTATGGTAAATTGTGGTTGTGGTTTAATTTCCAGTATTCTCCTGCCCATTTTAATTTTCAGCAGTTTTTTTAAAGGATTTGGAGTAGGAACGGTTTGTTTTCATGTTCATGAAAGCATTCTGGTATATACGAAATATAGGGTAAATATATGGTTGAAAGACTTAAAATTTTGCTGTTGTGTCACAGACATGGATTATGCAATCAAAAACACTAAAACAATGTGTTCATTATGCAGTGTTTCATGAGTGGTGATAAACATTTAAGTAACAAGTGTGAGAACCTTTTTTTCTGACATTCCTGGAGTGATAGTATGGATAAGTGATACTGAAGCACTTGCGTTGGAAACAAAAAGGCCCCAAAGAAATGTCACTGTGATACATTTCAGATTAGAGGCAAGGCCATGGTTAATTTAGGGCTCATTAGGATGAGGTAGGATAGATTGGGTTACATGGAGTATCTTTGTTTCGGTGGGTTGGCACTCCCGGTACCATACACTACATCGGCGCATTTTTTCGGGACCATTATATTTCAGAGATTGTGGCTTCAGAATTGATTTCAAGATATCTATACACAAGTTTTCATGTGCCATGATGCAAGTTTGGCGGCATCATGATTTCTAGCAGCCAGTGGTTCTCAGTGTGTGGTCCATGGTCGACTAGTGACTGATCTGATTCAGGTTACCACATCGCCTATATTGTGGGGGTGAATGGGTAAGAGACAACCAAAGGCAACAGCCTAGATGCATATAGTTATGTGCTTATATCAAGCTGAAGTAGGCCACTGGATCTTTTTCCCTCCTTAGTTGTGGTGAAAAGTTGCAGAACCATTGCAGTGAGCAAAGGAACTGCCATGACCAAAAATTGAATTGCACTATTTGGTCACTATTTTTTACTGCATGTCTTTAACAAATCAGCTGACGTTTATCTATAATAAGCTTTCAGATGCTCATCTCCCAGCTAGGTTGCATGCTCGTCAGTGTGAGCATTTCATTTTAAATTCTGCATTGCGGACCACCAAACTCTGCACTGCCCTGCACCAGTGACACGCCAACACCAGGATGTCAACTGGCCAAGACAGACTTTCATCTCTGCAAAAGTATCGCATCATGCCCACATAGTTTTTGTGCCTGCAGTAGTTTCCCTCCTGATTCACCATACAGCATATTACTTGATATTACTTGGTATAAAAACATGTACTGTGCCATACTGTATCTGCCCAATACAGTATTTCACTACGCCCCTAACAACTCCCCAACTCTCCACAGGCGTCGCCACATTCGCCATCAATCAACGCTCGATTATCCACATCCGTGTTAACCACTTTTATCTCGAATAATAAAATATTATGTTGTTGTCCACACCTATTTTATTATTAAATGCTGGTTATTATTTTTCGTCAGCTGAGAACAGTGCTGGAAGCGGACGCCATTTTTGTGTGGAATTTCAGGCGAAAGAGAAATGCAAGAAAATGCGTTCGAATCTGTGTTGTGGAACTAGGCAGTTGATTGTTGCATGCAACTAATTGGTTCCAGAAAGAATTGTGTGCATTGTAGACATGGATGCGGGTCAGGACCAGGACTGGCAGACGTACAAGACGTCGGTGTCTGCTCGGACAGGTCATTTGCTGGACACAGGACTCTACAGCGACGTTACTCTTGCCGTCGGGCACACGCAGTGCCAGCAGGAATTTAAGGTACTGCAGATGGGAAGGGGGCAGGATGGTCGTAAGGGAGGGTGCATACATAGTCGGGCCAAGAAAAACATGACAGCATTTCAGCATAAATATTGTTGACAGCAGGGATATGAATGTGATTATTCGCCACCAGGGTTTACCTGTTTTCATTGTCGATATGAAAATATGGCACCTCTGCAGAGGTAGTTTGAAACTTATTTCTGAAATCTAAAAACTCTTTAAGCGATTGTGATGGTGGATTCAGGAAGTGACATAAGTGCTGATTTCGTATGATCACAAAATGGGCATGCTGTTCAAGTGTATGTGGGCAGCAGTTAAGGAATTTGTGTTGTAAACCTGGGAGATCTGAGCGTTGGTCCTCTTCCACACTGGACCACAACAACATCGGAGGTGTAGGATCATGAAATAGGGTATACCTGGATGCAAGACACCTGCGGTATAGATTAAAGTTAAGTGTACTTTGTCTCAGCTACATGGTGTAGCTGAGACAAAGTACACTTAACTTTAATCTGTACCCTCAGGTTGTCTTGTATCCAGGTATCCTTTATTTCCTGATGCACCACCTTTGTACTGGCATAAACTTGTTACAATTTCTCCAGCTATTCATCTGGCCAGCCATACCTTTCTCCATAGCACTAGGTTCCTGAAGGCTCCTTTAATCAAACTAAGGCCCCCTTTACACCCCTTCCATTAAGTTTTCTAGTCAGAGAAACAATACACAAATCATAAATGTGGTGCATCTGAAATTATTCTTAACAAAGCACTTGCAAATGCAAAAAAAAAAAATACATGTCTTATTTTTTGACTATTTCCATTTGTAGAATGGTTGGTTGACTCTATACTGGCTATCACACTCTGTATTTGACTCTCTGTCTCCCGCTTGCTGCTGCACGTTTTGGGTGGGGGTATGAAAATAGCGCCCTAGGTGAAAATTACTGGATCTGGCACCATTGCATTGGTTTCACTCTCGATTCATGCATAAGATGGGGCTGAAGCGTCCGATACCTACAAACCTGAGTTGCATCTTGAGAGAGCCATGTACCACCTCATATGCTTTGCACGAGAAGGTGACGTTATCGTATTGTGACATCTACGTTTTGTTTTTTTTGGGCGGCTTCCACCCATTGAAAAAATCCAAGATAAATCTATATGATTGCCCACTACCTCTAATAAATTATGAAAACATGAAGTGTCTGTTAAAATTCTTTTAAAGGTCCGGTTTAAGCAGAGGTAATGTGAGTCACCAGGTGCAAAAAAAAGTAGCTCAGGTGTCAAGCGGGCACCGGAGCAGTCCGCCAGGCCAATTAGGAGCAAGTACACTTTTTACTGCCAAAATGGCGCGGGGGGAGATTGCCTACCCATCACAGATCGTTCTGATTTTTTAATTGGCAAAAAGTAAGTCGCAGAATATCAGGAATTTTTAAATGGTGTTCAGCTGCACGTCCACTTACCGGAAAATATGCAGCAGGGAGCTATATGTATTTAAATTCATGCAGTAAATGTTTGTTTACAATGAATGAGATCTTTGACGTCGTGCCATTAAAAATATCAAGCGAGTGGCGTAAATACTCATGAATGAACATTAGCCTTAGGTAACTCTTCTACAGGGTGTTTCAGAGTCACGGGTCAAGCCCGTGAGGGGGTGGGGAAAAATCGTAGGTGGCGACAACCCCGATCGGTTTTATAAAACAATTAGAAATACGGGAGTAATCAATTATTTTATTACGGCGTGATGTCACATCCTTTCTGTTCGAATTGACTGGCGCGGACTGGCAGCTGCCGTGGGTTGAACCTGGTTGAACGGCTTTTTAGCCTTGCGGCTTGCACTGAAAAAGGCTCTCTCATGCTATACTGGGAGGGTACTGTACAAAGTAGTGTACTGTACAGTAGTGTGTACAGTACCCTGCCGGTATAGCATGAGAGCGCCCTTTTCAGTGCAACCCTCAAGACTGAAAAGCCGTTCAACCAGGTTCAACCGACGGCAGCTGCCAGTCCTCGCCAGGCAATTCGAACAGAAAGGATGTGACGTCACGCTGTAATAAAATAATTGATTACTGCCGTATTTCTAATTGTTTTATAAAACCGACCGGGGTTGTCGCCACCTACGATTTTTCCCCACCCCCTTGTGCGCGCTTGACCCTTGACTCTGAAACACCCTGTAGTTTCTATGGTGAAAGAAATTTTCGTCGGGGTTATACCAGTGAATTTTAAACAATTCTTTTGTTTCGTTGCAGTATAATGCAACCAAAATGGCTGCCAGAGACAAAGGGTTAACAGGCAAATCACAATTATAAGATAGGCTGTAGCTGCATTAATATAATATTATGCTGCATATAATGAAAGTTGTTAGCAGCTCATGTCAATTGTAATGTGTAGTTCTGTAGTGTTTATAGGTTCATATTTAACATGATTGCCCTTATGTTATGGTACGATGTAACTATTATGCACTAGTGCAGTGGTTCTTAACCTGGGGTGCGAGTGTGGCTCCCCTGGGGGTGTGAGCAAGGTGCACTTCTTGACTTACGTTAGTCTAATTATGAACTTAATCAATCACCACTGGTATAGGGGGTGCGACAAGGACCAACTGTCTTCAAAGTGGTCCAGAGGCCCGAAAAGGTTAAGAACCCCTGCATTAGTGCAAAGCCCAAAACCACAAACCAAGGGAGAGGGTGAGGGAGAAGTTATGGATTATTTGAGGGGTTGAGAGCAAGAATGGCGTATGCCACTCAATTGGCTAAACTGAGTTATCACCACAGATAGAATCCTCACACTGTATTCTACCAGTGTCACAGACTAAATGCATCTGTTGGGATGCGTTATCTGAATGAAAAGAGCACCCAAACTTTCCGATTAACATTGAGGAGATAGGCAATTAATACTTTATTTACTTTTGTTTCTAATGTGGCATACGCCATTCTTGTTCTCAACCCCTCATTTGTTTCAGATGGAGTGGCGCCGCGGTAACGCGTGCGCCCACGGAAGTTAAGGTCCCGGGTTCAATCCCCACCCGGGGTTCCCACCTTCTTTCGTGCAGAGTTGGGCCATCTCTGGCTTCGTTTCGGGTGGCAATTTCCGATAGACTAAGCCACCCGGGGGAGTTCACAAAATGACCAATTAACGACAGCACACATGCACTTTGCACATCCCCTCCTAACTACCTTGGAGTATACTAATAAGATTATTCTTAACTCGCTCCAAAAAACAAATACCAATGGTGGTAATCCACCACCCCCCTATAGACCCAACAGGTCATCACGGGGTAAATTTAAAAAAAAAAAAAACTCATTTGTTTCAGAAACTATTTTAAAGAGAAACTTTAACTATGTCCAGTAAATGTGACCCTGGCTGTAGCGAAAATGTAGAAAAGAGCAACAAAAGCCTTTTCCGACGTCCCCATTCCTGGGCTGTGGATTTGTGCACCTCTAGAAACAACTTAATTATGATATGGTCATATTATTTAAAAGGATGTCATAATGCAAAAATTGCGTTGGGAATACTCTCTGGGGCTTTTAAGTAATTAGCTATCATAATGCCAATTTTCAGCTCATTTGGTCTGGAAACAGGTTATAATTTTTATAACAATCATGCAAACAAAATTAGGGATTCATATGTTGAGATATAGCCTACTGTATACCTTGTAATATGTCATGGTTGCAATGTAATTTATTTTAAAGTAAGTGAATATCTTCCAGAACAACCCCACCTGCAAGAGTGTAGAGTTTAATTTGTTTTATTAAACATTGCCATAATAATAATGTGACCTGCCTTAAGGAAGGCTCTGCCTCAAGTTCTATTACTGGAAGGTTATGGGCAGGCCTCTGGTGATGCCAATTGTAGGATTGATCATGAAAATAATTCTTAACTGTTGCAAAATGATATCTGACTCTTTTTTCTCTAATCCATGTTTATTTCTCTCGAAAAGGTGCACAAAAACATCTTGGCGATGAGCAGTCCCGTGTTTGAGGCCATGTTTTATGGCTCCTTGGCTGAGGACTCAGTTGTTCAGATAACCGACATCAAGCCAGAGACATTCCAGAAACTCCTCATGTATATATACAAGGACACACTGGACCTCATGAACATTGTGGAGGCTTGGGATTTGTGGTATGCCGCCAACAAATATCTTCTCAGGCACTTGGCACAACAGTGTCTGACGGTGAGTCATATTTGTTCATATCATAATATTTTTGTTTTCATAAGACTGAGGGAAGCAGGCACAAGAACATGACATATAGCCTGGTCAGTATGTACTTGAGTTGTTTCATAAGTCATGGCGTGTATTTTAAAATTAAAAAACCGTAACACATACAGAGATGACCTTTGTTGAGTTTTGAATCTCCGGCGATTGCAATTTGAGCTAGCATATAGGGGAGGCAGGGAAACAAAAGGGGATCATGACCTCCCAACTGCACCAGCACCCTAAGAAGGCCTGAGCCTGACGCACTTGGAGCTGTTGGATGCTGCATGCTGGACAGTCGGCGATGGACAACACAGGAGCTTGCTTTCGAGTGTGGGACAAGTCAGAGCACTATGCTTAGGACTCTGAAAGACTGAAGAGTCTTAGGAAGTTGGCATCCTCACTGGTTCCTCACCATCTCTTTGAGGTGCAAAAGAACTTTGCCTTCGCTTGGAACTCGATTGCATTGAGGGCGATGTTTTTTTCAAACAGTTTGTGGTGATGGATAACACATGGATCCGGTCATAGTGCTCTGACTTCCCCCCCATGAGGGCCCTGCCCTGAAACGGGGTAACTAAATAAAATAATAAATAATAGTGCTCTGACTTGTCCCACACTCGAAAGCAAGTTCCAGTGTTGTCCATAGCCGAGTGTCCAGCATGCAGCATCCAACAGCTCCCAAGCGCGTCAGCTCGGGCCTTCTTAGGGCGCTGGTGCGGTGGGGGGCTCATGATCCCCTTTTGTTTCTCTGCCTCCCCTGCAATATGGGCAACATCTATATGCTAGCTCAAATTGCAATTGCCGGAGCTTCAAAACTCAGCAAAGGTCATCTCTGTATGTGTTACTGTTTTTGAATTTTAAAATACACACCATGACTTACGAAAGAACCCACGTAAAAAAAATCACACAAATTGAAAAGACTCCTTCAATAGCCTGATATTCTCTTGGATTATGCCATATATTTCAAAAGTAAACGGATCACTACCTTAGAGGAAATTCCATGCATCCTCCTGGTGTTGATATCCTCAAATTGAAATTCTGTACAAAGTTGGCTGCAGTTCCTGTTCACATCTTTCAACCTGGGTGCAAACGTTAGCATGCCCTGCATGTGGAATTTTCACTGATATGGAACTGAGATATTCATTAAGACATGTCAGCTCTCTTGATATGTTACGCTACCCCAGGAGGGCTAGAACCAACAAGTATTCCGTTTTTCCCTGCATCCAGGCTCCTGATGATGTTTTTTTGGTTTGTTCTTTTTATTATTTATTTTACCTCGCGCTAGAGAACAAATAATGCTCTTATTATAACTTCAATCTCCAGTGCAAGGAATCAAGGATGTAGGGTAGGGATAGGGATTTTTGGGGAGGGGACACAGGTGCAAGTGCAATGTCGTTAAACGGGCCATGTGCAGTCCCCCAGGAGGTTAGGTTTCCACACACCCTCGCCTTGCGGGTCATAGACCCTCCTGATGCAGGCGAAAGGGAAATCCCAGGCGGGGATCGAACCCAGGACCTCTCGCTCAGCAAGCCAAGCCGTTGCCGGCTCGGCCACCACGCTTCTCCACTCCTGATTATGTATGGATCAGGGAGGGGGAGCACTGAATGCATTGTAGGGTACTAACCACTGGTTGTGGCTGGATAGCACCAGAGTGTCTGCGATTGAAGTTTGCAATAACTAAAAGGACCCCAACACTTGGAACATACTATATGAAGACCTCAGGGGGAAATGATCAAGGTCCACTTTTTGTCAAAAATTAGTATCTCAGAAGATAGTTTCACTTGTTTAGAATATGATGGTTTGGTCTTGGTTGTGGAGTAATGATCATAGGTCACTATTGGAAGGCCCTGAAAGTGGGATTTACAATGGAACCTTATGGGCCTTTGAAATTGAAAATTGGAATATATCTCAGTTTCCCCTGAGGTAGACCTTGATCGTTCTTCCCCTGAGGTCTTCATGTATGAAATAGCACACAGTCATTTATTGTTGTTTATCAGGAATTGGCATACATTCTTCTAGCTTTACTTTCATGCCACTGTTGTTTTTATTGGATTAACAGTCAGTCTGTTATTTTCAGGACATTGAAGACAAAATGACCGATTTTTATGTGATGTATACTCTCGAAAAATCAATGGAGTACAATCTGCCTGATTTGGAAGCCAAATGTTTAAGGGTGAGTGGCATTTCTCTGGATTCTGGAACAGTTGGAAGCATTTATTTTTTAAATAGATCTCATAATTCTTAAATTCTCTTCTAGTTTATTGACATCCATGCAGATGTGATTCTGAAGTCCCATCTCTCGTCAAACCGAACTACCGACTTTTTTCATGCAATGAAAGAGTCGATATTAAAGATTATTAGTCGTCCTCTTCTGACAGCAACTGAGGTTGAAATTTTTAAGGCGGTTAAAGAATGGGGTTTCCTGGGACTGCAGAGGGAGGGACTTCCAGTCACCCCAGAATCACTCCGGGACAGGATTGGAGCCCTTCTCCCCTACATACGCTTTCACAATATGACCCCTGACAAGTTTATGGAGCTGGTTGTTCCATCAGGACTTCTCACTCCAGAGCAGCTCAATGAGAATCTGCTTGTGCTCATGAGGAAGCTTCTGCCCTCTCACAAGGTAAAATTTCTCTTGGGAAGAGAATAAGTTGCAACCCTCTATGCCAAGTGGAATTATTATATTTTATGTATCAACAAAATGTAGCTGTCTGTACATCACTCATGATGGTGCCCAGTCTCATTGAATCACGTTAGGTATTTTTAGGATTTTTAACTGCCTGCCACTTTTTCCACCATGTACTAAGATGAAAGTCAACTGCAACAGCATGTTTTTGGTTTGGTGTCATGATTTCAATGACTTTCTTATGAGTAGTGAACCTGAAATGTACCATTTAACTGCAAAATGTTATTATCTTCCTCCAGGAGGAGACATATCGCAAGTATGCTGTTCAGGTATGCTGTGAGCGAGGGACCCTGTATTCTCGATGCTCACAAATAGAAAAGTCGGATCACTTCCTGAAATTCAAGATATACACATCCCGGGAACTGTCATGCTTGCTGACAGGTCTACGTGTGGCTAAGGCCCACACAGACAGCCCTTGCATGTTCTGCCAGCGAGAGAAGTACCTGCACCATCTGCATAATGATCGGGAGTCACTTCATGATGAAGAAGATGAAGACGATGAAGAAGATGGGACTGAAAGGCGGCGCCTCACCTTGTCCTGTTCAGTGTCTGATTATGCTGACCAGCAGCTGGCATACTTTGATGGGGCCCTCACAGCATCACAGTATGATGTGGACTTCACTACACCTGTGTCATTGCAATCTGGAACTTTCTACACAATATGTGTCAGAGTAAGGGATTGATATTGGTTAGCCTATTGTGCCACAGCTTCTTTAATTTTATCAAGACCCATTGGAACAATGAATTTTGCCCTTACATAAGAAGGTTATTTAGAACCACTAATTTCATTGTCATTCTTCATGACTGCACATAGCCCAAAATATATTCCAGTTCACATGTTCTCATCTGTGCTTGATCCTCTGTGGATACTTGGCTGATTATGAGATTATTTGCAGCATCCACCGAACAAACTCATAGTGCCATTCAAGGTGCTTTCAAATACCCAATTCACACTTTCAGTGGAGAGATTTCTGGGACAAAGGAACACTGCACTCCTTCCACTAGTTGGCCTCTCAAAATCAAGCAAAAACTGTAGATTCCAAGGGTGTGATCTGTGTTTTTCCAAACTGAAATATAACACGAGGGTGAGAGTTCAAAGTCAACTGCAAAGCTGTCAGCTGTTAGGTAGGAGCACCACTATGTGATAAGAGGTGGAAAGGAGATAATGAGAGATTTGGTGAGCAACCCCCTGTCAACTCCACTTCTGGGAGAGAATGTGTGATTCAACTGCCTCTCACATTTAGAGACCCATTCTTGCCTTACTAATCATGTCTGGTTTGCAACTTTGCTGGGATGGTGTTGGAGGTCCCTTTGTTTGATGAACCAACCTTAACAAATGATACTTTTTTCCTTACTTTGATCTCTCACCCTAGGGTGACCTTTTAGTTCCAAGAAAAACAGATTGCACCTTTGGAATTAAGATGTTTTGTCTGATTTTTACAGCCTAACTTGTTGAAGGTGTACAGTGTTTCAGCCGTTGTGTTACAGCCCTCTAAATTCCTGCAGCAAGTAGTTGTTTACATCGTTCTATTCCGGTGACCTCTGATGACATGCCAAATAAAAAAATTTCATGTGAACGTTGTAGATACTCGTGAACATTGCCTGTGTTTCCCAAAGCTATAATGAAAATTATTATGCTAGAAGTGATTCCAATGTCTAAAAAATTTTAAAGGTTAGTAGAGTGATTATATATTACCAAAATAGCCCCCAGCAGGCACTGGGTTAACCCTGCAATAGCTGTGCTAGGTCTTAAAAATTGCACAGAACATCTTCATTTCCTGAAACATTCTAAGTTACTATTTGTTCACTCTATTGGTATTTTGAAAAACTACAGACCTTTCATAGTTGCCTATCTCATTTCCTGCCAGAGAAAGTGGAATGCCAATAAGTCTTCATATGCAATTTATAGAAGTGCTGTGCTAGGGTTGTTGCTAGCCTGAGTAGTTACATCGACTTATATGATTCTGCCTTTATGCAGGTCCTAGAAAATGTGAGCCTGTGCTGCTGCCGAGGAAACTGCAAACAGAAAGTGAACTGTGGAGAGCTGACCGTTGAATTCTACTCTGATCCACGCTCTCCATTTACCAACGTCAACACTGGCCTCATCACCCACCTGTTCTTCTACATGCCTAAAGGCACTGGATGTTTACCTGATCAAGAGTCTGCTGCTGCTTCTGCTTCCCTTGCAACAGCCTGCAGTGATCCTGGGTCATCACAACCTCTTGACCTCAAATGCGAGAAGGTGGAGTGCCCAGCACCACCCCCAACACCCCAGTCATCTGCTGGTGAGGGCAGTTCTCAGGTCAATCCTAAGAGGATGAGGACCAAGTAGAGAGTGACCAAGGCAGCCTAGTCTAGTGGTTAGGCATTCAGGCTGCCATACGGGAGGTCCTGGGTTTGAATCCCAGGGCTGACCGTCCTGACTCGGGGCTTTCATGTATTTCCCCTGGTCGCTTCCAGGATAATTCTGGAATGGTTTCCTTTGCAAAAGGCCATGGCCACTTCCTTCCTTCCCTGTCCTCCTCCTTTATGGTGTCATATACTACTTTTAGCTATCTCCTTTACTTGATTCCTCGTTGATTGGTCATGATTATTATGGTGCAGCATCAAAAGGTTCTTAAGAGCCATAATGCCTGATCCCTATAAACCAACCAACCAACAAGTCGGAGGTGTTTGAATGGAACTTGCTTTCGTGGTTTTCTAAGCGGTATCGCAGGACTTTGAAGGTGACCACTTCTTCAATCATGGAAGTAGGATTTAAAATTTTCCTATGCTAGGTGCAATTTTGCACTTCCAGGGTCCCAATGTGTCAGATAGTTGTTGCTGTATGCACAAAGAGCCAAGACACAAGTTATGAGGTCAAATCAGTCTGTTACTTATTGCAAATACAGATTATTCATTAACCATCTCCACTGGGTTAGGCGATGTGGCACATGCAGGGCTATTTGATATTATGATATATTGAACATGAGATGGAAATTTTAATAATATCGCAGGATTGATATGTTTTGAAAGTACAAATGAAGATGATGTATTTTTGGTTTAGATAGGCTACATGGTTTCCAATGACAGTTTTCGATGTGAGTTTCTATACTTGCTTTTAGATGTTGGTTTTATAGCCAATTTTCGATGTCAGTTTGTGATAATTAGTAGCAATATTTCGGCTTTCAATATCTTGAATATGCAATATAGATTTTTATATGGATATGCTGATATCGCACAGTCCTAGGTGTACACCCTGATCTGGTATCCGCCATGTGAAATGCACGTTTGAAGACTTTTGTAAAAGGGAACATTGGCATTCCTGCTTATCACATGTTCTCTGTCACCGAATGATGAGCAGCAGTTGCTAGTTGCAACCAGTAGGATTGACTGATAGATTCTTACAGCATCAATATTTCAAGAGCAGGAAAAGAAACTTGAACTTCAGGCTGGCATATGCCATGCACATCCTCCATCCAATTCTAACCTTTTATTAGTGACTATCACCTCTTGGATCCTGCAGATGATTGATTGAGAAGATCCCAAATCAACTATGGTCCATGTGCATCATGAGTTTCTGCACATGGGACTTGGGTTGGCACTGTATTGACAGTTGCATATCAGTTGTCAAAGCTATTAATGGCACAATTCTTGAGATGATCTGGCACAGAAGTCATGACACAGAAATCAAGACAAGGTGGAGATAACGAGCAGGAGATTGAGATTGGAATATTACGTGGTTGGAATGATGTGTACATCCTTCAGGGCTATTGTGCATACTTATGCACATTTGGAAAAAATTTGTTGCTGCATTCACTCTTACTCTCTTGCCTTAGCATGGCAATGCTAAAATAACTACACAGATAATGAAAGTAAGTTAATATGAGTTACTTTTTGTCAACCTGATTTGGGAAGTCATCTAAAAGCAAAATTTGATTTCTTTGAACATGCGATTCATATATCTAAGCACCAGCTTGCCAGAATTAAGCAAGTTGACATGCCTGTATCTTTAGCTGCCACGTTGGAAAGTCATATAGGCATAATTATGGTAATTACAAGGGCTAGTCGGAAAGTAAGTTTCTCGATGCTATAGTTTCGACCCCATGCAATGGACAGGATTTAAAAAACGAGCATGAGCAGGTACATTGATCCTTCCTCTACTTTATATGATAGGTAGGGGGCTTCTTGCAACTTATGCACAGGCGCGGCAGGCGTTGGACAAGACCGAGTGGCGAGCCGAGCTTGCCTGCCCACATTCCGCCAGGAAAGGTCATGCCAGACCTAGAGTGTTGATGACATGAACTAATGCAGAAGTGAGGGCAGATGTTTGCTACCAGTGGTCGACATCTGACGTATGACATATGACATTCATCGCTGGCTAGTGGAGTGTATGATCCGGAGATGTCATGTCTGAGCAAATCGTGCGGCGATATGGTTCCAGTAATTTCGGAATAAGCTCGCGAGCATGAAGGACAACCAGAGACTTGGACTACCGATCACGGCAGTTACCGACAGTGTCCTCAAGTGTCCTAACTTCTTTCTCAGTCCATGTGACCAACACTCTTTGTCTGGCATGACATTTCCTGGTGGAATTTGGGTGGGAACACTCTGCTAGCCACTCAGGTCCGACGGCTGCTGCGCCTGCGCAGAAGTTGCAAGAAGGCACCTACCCATCCTGTAAAGTAGAGGAAGGATCAACATACCTACTCATGCTCGGTTTTACTCTGTCCGTCGCATGGCGTCGAAACTGTATCATCGCGACACTTACTTTCCGACTAGCCCTTGTACTTACGAAGGAGATTCAGTAAGTAGGGAAAGTTAATTCTTTTGCTTCCTGTATTGTGTTTATTACAAAATTTCAATATACATGTGAGAGCCCTTGTTTTTCATGACTCTTTGAAATAAGATTGGTGGGAGTTTTTTGTCAACTGCAGGAGGAACATAACAAACATGGCATAGGTTCATAGCTGTGTCCACCATAGAGGAGGGGCAAGAGATCATTAGTTCCCTCTGCACAATAGCGTCAAAACCAACAGACTCATCAGGAGTTAGTCCTGATCTTGTACCAAGTGATTTTGACCTTGTTTACTAATGAAGAAGGCACGAAGGGGAAGAAAGTTCAACATTAGGAAAGGAAGTAGGCCTAAAACCCATATTTGTGAATTAATCCAGGGAAGTTCAAGTTGTTGAAATTCCAGTATAATTTGGATTGAAGACAAGCACTACTATTAGCTTGGTAGAGGCTCTTTCACACTGTGTATCTCAATGCTTTGAAGTCAATACGTGCCACTGTTTAGGTCATGTCCTTCACCCCCCATGGATACTTGCATCGAATGCATGTTCAGGAGCAGCTTCTAAATAGAGTGTCCAAGAATGCATCCAGTGGGTTGCAAGGTGGAGGAGTGGGAAATATTGGGGCCTCAGGTGAATGTCAGGGTAGGTGCTAAAAGACGTCTTGTTGGCCTCAGTTTGTGCCAGCCGGACTAATTTAGAACAAGGGGAGCCCCAAGTGGGATTCATGGACCGTTCATATTAGGCTTCCAGATGGCATGCTTCTGCCACCAAGAGGTTTTGAGAAAATTTGATGCCCAACAATGGGATGCATGGTGTGAAAGGGCCTTAGCTTTGTTCTTTTTCAATGCAATGTTGCATAATGTATCAATTATGTGCTCTGTTGCAAGAAACAGTATTATACAGTATATTATTACTATTGTGGTGTAAAGCATTTGTCCCCATATTTTGCATTGGCACCCTGGAAGGGCACTTTTGCATGAATTGGGTTTGTAACATGATAAAACTCACACTTTAGGAAGGAGAGAAGTAGAAAGCATCTGCCCAGTGAAATATAATTTTAACAGGTAACTTTGTTCAAGTCACTTATAAGTGTTATGACAATGTAATGGCTTTGTATCAAGCCCAATATTATGACATGTTGAGGCATTGGCATTTTTAAAAGTGTTGCTGACATGAGAGCAAGTTCATGATTTTATTTCCCAAAGATGAAGGCTGCAGGGACATGTTATGGGATTGCATTTTTTTTAAACAGGATTTTTGCTTCTAAATGGAATAGTAATGACCTGCTTGTATACAAATGGTTCTATTGTGAGAATAAGGTGCAGATTTTCATGCTGTATTCAGTTCGGGGAACTCGACTGTTCCCCATGATTTCTAGCAGTCACACCTTGTGATACTGTATTGCTCAAAAAGATTGAGACGATATTGAATTTTGCTCACTGCAAAATTGTCTCTACCTTTTTGAGTGATATAGTACATGCAATGTGCATTGGAAGTATGACTCCTGTTTGGCCTCTGCAAAAAGCACTCAAAAGCCTACTAAAAGGGTAAAAAAAGTCGGTGCTTTAAACATGCTAACAAGAAATTCTGTCACATTATGTACAGTAGGCTATATCTTTTGACACATACTACAAAGTCAAATAAGATGAAAGTGACCCAGTCAACCATAGGCAAACATGGTTACAAATAAGTTCAGCTGAAAATATGCGAAAAATTCAGACATGCCTCATCTACTGGTATTCGAAGATTCACATTTGAGTAATAGGAGACCTTCACCCAAACCTTACTGTGACCAACAGCCATAAGGATGATGACATGTGATAGAGTGGGGTGGCAGAAGATAAAAATGCAATAATGACTCAGAATCCAGGGTGTTGTCCGTACTCCCAAGGCCATTCAGACACCTGCCTCATTACTGGGCCAAATCTCCAGTATGCAATCTGCCTCAGACATTCTTATCATAGAAAACCTCCATTGGCAACAGTGGAAATTTTATGGCACGTGAACTTGATGTTTGGTCCAGCGGTGGGTGTCTCAATGGTCTTCAAAGTCAGTACACTTAAAGCATATTACATTTAAAGTTTACATTTACATTTTACATTTACATTAGCATTTACATTTAAAGTAAACCATGCCTTCCAAGTCACCCTTACATCTTTTTCTTCCACCATACCATGCTGTTTCAGATCACTGTGTCACTGTGCCCTTATGACAGTTAGTCCTGATAACTGCACAGGGATTCCTTTGGGAATAGCTTCTGACTCTCCTGCCACTCAGATGTGAACCAGTCGAAAACTGGCAGGTGACATAGGTCCTGATTTGTCGTAAATTTTCATCTGAACTTGTTCACAGCTATATTTGTGTACTGTTGACTGGCTTTCAATCGAGTAGACACTGTATTACACAATAAGGCAAAAAGTGGAGTAAAAGAAGTGTCATTTGGCACATTTAGTTGTGGTTGTGAATTAATCGTTTATTGTAATCCAAATGTTATATTTTGTTAATTCCTTAATTTGCTTTACACTTTGTTTATTCTGACAATTTGTATACAATTTTGTGTTATTTTGTGTAACTTGTAGATATTGGATATTTTGTAGATTTTTAGAAAAAGAACATCAATCAAATGTTCATGCCAGTCATAATTTTTCTAATGCAAACTATGCATTGATCTCATCCATCTGAGATGTCAATGATTCTCTAAACATATGCCTTGCAGCCATTTGTCTGGACACATGTGGGGAAAGGAAATTATAGCACTCTAATTTATACTATCATCAATGGAAATGAAATAGACTGGTACTCTTCCAGTGCGTTCTTTAGCTGTAGATGCAGTTGGTCACCCAAAATTGGTCTTGTGAATTGAAATTTTGTCCAATATTCTTAAAAATAGGTGCATGTGCTGTACTTTTTTTTTTTTTGCGTTGTGATAAGAGTTTGATGATTTTGTTATAATTCAGTTAGTTGTGTTGAGCAGCATGTGTAAGTAAAGATAAAGAGAACAGTGGCTGGAAAACTACCAAAGGGGGAGAGGTGAGTGGGAGGTAGGAAAAATCTGAGTTTCACTTATGTTTCTGATAACTACAACCTCCACTAAAAATGAATGGGACAAACGACAATACCAATCCTGGCAGTTATCGTTTAAAAATCATGTTTGTTCTCCAAGTGAACAGTACCAGTAAATATAAAAAGTATATTCTAGTGCTGCCAGATATTCTGATGATCACCATACCAACTTAAGCCGTGGATTTTTCTCATAAATTTTGAATTGAAAGTTGCATATTCATAGCTCCTTAAGGTAGTTCTTGCGCTAGGAAACGGAGGGCAGGGGGTGGGGTGTTGAGCCTATGTTTATACATGGGACGAGCTGGCCAATACCAACTTCTGCGA
>JYFJ02004332.1:0-33014 GCA_000934665.2 Catajapyx aquilonaris
GCATCACATATTTAAACAATAATCAAATTATGAATGAGCACCCAACATTACTGCATCTCGTGTTTCCCAACCAAATTTGGCGAAACTAAACTTCCTCGCAGTTCATGACCATATATTCTATCTAACGGTAAGTAGGTCGAAAGCGACATAAAACAAAAGTATGAACCCCAGCACCTGTCCTGAGATGACCATAGAGCAGGTCACATACTTCCACCACCCGAAATTCCTTTTCATCCTGAATCCTCCCATACTCCAAACAGCCCCCTCCTCCATTCCTTGGCTTCCTAACCATAACCGCCCCGGATTATTTATGCATGCGAGGTCAGGTCTCCAGCTCAAAGTACAGCATTCAGGTGGAGATGAGGCCGACTGCTGCGGTTAGATGTGGTACCCCCCAAAAAAAACGTCCTCCGGAACATAGCGACAGCAGTAGAGCCAACATGTTCCGAGCACAAAAGAAAAGTGAATGATGGTCAGTCGAGAGCAAATTGGAAAAAAAAATAGTGCACATCCTATACTAGTGGGGATAGTTCCCAATTCGAGTTTTCTGAGGAGTGCTGGCGTTTCGAGGTTCTTTTTGGCGATCCGGTGGGTATACTCTCTCCCTGTCGTGTCATTCAGGCCCAATGGAAGATAATTGGATCAGACCAGACTCACTTTTGCCACCGGGAGGGGTTTTCAAGCGTCATTTCAGATCCCAGACTGTGGGAAAAGAGGTTTGCCCTCGGATTCTGTAGCAACATGGGGGGGNGGGGCTTCCACGTGGAGTGTCTTTTTTTGGGGAGTCCTATATACTCGCAGGAAAATTAACAGGCGCGCTACTTGTTAGGGTTTCTTTCAGAGAAGGCTGGAATTCAATGCTTTGGCTATAGGAAAAGAACAGCAATTAGTTGAAGAATAGAGTACTCTCCTGAAGGGTTTCAGGTCGTCACAATATCGTAAATTAAAATTTTGAAAGAGCACAGTGGACGTGGGAGTCGACAGTTATTGCGCCATGAAATCACCAAAATAACATTTACCTTGCGGCACCGCTTAATTTCATCATTCTCTGCGAATCCTATTCAAACCACTGTGGCATTGTTAAACTAAACCTTAACAAACTTCTGTCAGCTTGTTAGCCATAAAATATTTGTAGCGTATTAATTATTGTAGATGTAGTTGGTTAACCCTAGGGCGAATAATTAGTTGGCAAGCAGTGCATGAACCCGGCTAGAGTAATTGGCAGATATAAAATGATTATAATGTTGCGCTCATAATGTTCAACGGATAATTTGATGGTAATATGGGACTGTGTTGTACTGTACTGTAGGATCCATAATCTAGCATGTGGATTTCATGATCTAAATTTTGCCACGGTCTTCGGGAAAGAGTAGATTTCCTGCTTATATTACTGATTGAGTGATGTAACAGACTTAGGGCTAATACTAATTAGCATACCCTTACTCATGCTAATGAAAACTAGATTAACGCAATTAGCAGCACTACAGTTTGCAGATATTTACAGTTCTCACAGCTTCAAGCACCAATGGTAAATCTGAACTCATTCTTATAGAAACTTCTTCAAATCCCCTAAAGCAAAGTAGGGCCTAGATTTTTTTTAAATACACCTGAATAAAAAATGCTTTCATACAGTATTTCAAGATATTTCGGGCTCTCTGCATCCGCCAATAACAAAGACTGGCAGGAAATACTGCGCTGACTACCCAAGAGTCTATGCAATGGGTCGGGATAATAAACTGCATAAAACACTATTTGACTTCTGCATTATTTGAGTAACAATTTTTGGCGATTTTTGTTCTTCAATTTTGGCGTCAGAGGGCCCGTGCAACATACAGTATATTGTAATAGAATGACAACATTAATCTCCACAACCACACTTCCTTTCTCCTGCACTTACTAGTATAACCACAAGCTTAAGTCCTTTGTAAAAATGCCTACATCAGATCGGTGCAATTATCAACATTATCCATTTCTCCAGGCTACATATTATTCCTCTTACTACCTTCTGCTTCATACAGGACACACATTCATATTCATAAACTCGTTCATTCCGGATATATTTCTTTTGCCAACCTTCTACTCTTTTGTCTTTCTAGGAAGTTCAATCTCCATCATCCCAGATTCAACTCTATTCCCACTCATCTTCCTTCCTTCAGCCTACAATCTGCAATATTCTATCATCCTTCGTCTCCTTATATTCTACTCTCGTGTAGCACTCGCATCTGGTGCAAACACGTACTTGACGAAAATCAAGTCCATATATTCATGGAACATACGACAATCTCTCTCTATTTTTGCAATGACACAATCATATCTCATGCCCTTTTGACCTCAATTTCAATCGGCGTATCCCTTCGTCAGCACCGCCAAGCCACGTCTGAAGCCTTTCAACCATCCTTCCACTTACCCTAATGAAGTTGAAAGCCTCTTATACCTCATTCAGTCAGGCTATTAAAAACCGAACGGCGTTAATTTGCATGTAAACTAATCTCGATTAGCCCTTAACCGAGTAGAAATGATCCCTCCGTAGTGGATGGGATATTAGAGCGTGGCTGGAGCGTCACGTTGACTTACAATCCTCACGCTAAAACCGCTTTCATCGCCTAATATCAGCCACACCCCCCTCATCCCAAACTAGATTGATTTGAAAATATAATTTCTATCCGCCTGCTCGGCGAGCCTCATCTAATAAAGTGCGCAGCATTTCCTTTCCACACGGGGCTTTCTCAGCTCAAGGTGATTGCCTTCTCAAGAAGAAGGAAATGGAAAGATCTTCAGTCCAACGTTAGGCACTCACTCGAATATTCCACATTATTATTTGTAGTTTTATAAAAATTATATTAACATGCTACCTGCTAGGCCTATCCGCCATTTTAGTGGGAAGCACACTCTTTGCAAATGGCGTTCTTTGCAGATTCTCGCCCATGTTTCAGGCTTGACATGTTGGCCAAATTTGAAGCCAACCAGGCCAGGCTGATTCGACTTATTTCTTTAGGAGCAAGCTTGCAAGGCGGTCGACTTTGCATTAAGAGCGCACGTCTCTCCAAGGCTGGGAAGGCCGCTTAGAGGAGGAGAAATTGCGAGCTTAGGACCGACATGGGACAATCGATTCCACTTTTGCATTCGCTTCTGATTCTTGGCTTCAATGCCGCCTTCGAGAATACCTTGAAACGCGCCGACGATTTTGTCTGCCTTCTTCTTTTTTATATATATAACCCCCTTCTCTCTATACTTCAAGGGAGGTCCTCTCCCGCATTTTCTCAGTTGGAGAATTCGGCTTTATCTCTCTCTTTCCTCCCGGAACTCAGCTTTGACGGTTAGAGTACTCACTCGTGATTAAATAAGGGGAACGGGTCAACATCCGCCGTTTGCGCCACTTGATCGGGGGGGGGGGGGGNGGGGGGGGGGCTGGATTCTGGGAGATGGAAGAAATGACGAGGTATAGGGCGTCCCTGTCTGCCTTCTGTCGACGTGGGAAACAGGGTGTCAGATTGTTCGCGTCCTTCAAGTGCCAGCAACTCGGGTCGAAATTGTAGCTTTCAGCTAAGAAATGTTGGCCCAACATGCATCAAGCTTAGATTTACATGAGAAGGTAAAAAAGTTGAATGAAAAATATTACGCTATTACACTGTGCGACACACGCCAATTAACAGTTGTTTAATATTCTAATGCTATTTTATGCTGTCAAAAATTCCCACTTTTTAATTCAATTTTCTGTTCATTATAGAGCGGCACAAAGTTAGTAATTCTATCATAAAAGTGAGTTTTGGCAACACTGACGTATATAAATTGCTGCATTATTCATACACTATATCGTTGATTCCCAATATAGATTATTTTCTTACTGACAGTTCAATTGGAGAAAAGAGCCAAAGAAAAATACTGTAATGTCCCTACAAGCCGACTTATAGTAAAGGCTGGCATGGTTTTGCACAATAAAAGAAATCACAATTTCCATCTCCCGAATGAAGATATCAGTTTTCATTTCGCACAAAACGCCCAAGACCACCGAGTTTGTATTGGCTATTATGCGGGCGAGGTCGGATATTCACATGATTCATCTTGGTTGAAATGCTGATACTTTGGAGATAGGGGCTGTCTATCCGGAAACGACCTAATTACAGTTTATCTCATGTCTACAGTAATAGCGTGTGTGTGTGTATATTGCATAGTGCACTGTATTCGATCCCATGGAAACGGCTCGGATCGTTACTGAGATAAGTATACCGATACTGTGTACACGGTATCACTGCGTCGATTTTATGAGGTTTAGCACCGCGCCGGTAACAAAGGTTAATCCTTCATCAATGATTCATTTTTAATTATGCCTTAATCTCTGATCGTACAGCAGTCCTTAATAATACCACGTAAGCAGTCAGATCAAAAAAATTGTAATAAAGCATTAATTTTATAAAAAATTACTTCTGACTTATAATTTAATAGTCGTATTATTAATAATTAAAATGAATTTAAGTGCCACTAGACGATATTAAGTTCCGCCTACCACAATCCCACAAGAACTCTCCCCAAGTGACGTCACTAGTCCGCGTTGACGTCGCAATAAGTTTCCTGCGAGCTAATGAAACAGTAAGCCCCAAGTATCAATTGGGGATTACACCCCCTGGATTAAATCTACATGCAACACCCACAAACACTGACCACAACTACCTCTAATATCCCTCTGGTTCCTCCACCCCGCATTCCCTATGCACCATTAAAGCCTTCCCCTTTCCATCTTAGATGCTTCCCCCAATAAGTTGGCTCATTAGGGCCGGCCGCAGGTGTGAAATAGGAAGCCTTCTAGAGTGAGCCGGATGAGGGGGTACGGGCATCTGCAACCCTCTTAGTGTAATCGTCCCTTACTATCCTGGAGGCCAATGACTGCCGGAGATTGGGTCATCTCAATGAACTATTCCGCTTTTCCACTGCATCTGCAACTTCCCCAGACGACATCTGGGCACCGTTCCAGATGATGGAGCCAGATGGGACCAAGAAGACTCGTCAGCTCCACCACTAAAACCCTCTTTTATTCGCATTGTAAATGTGGAGGTAACCATATTCCGCACTAATTTCCGCCGCCATGCCGATTCTTCTGCTAAAGGTACGATACCATCGTGGAGTAAGTTGCAGAGGGATGTGGCAGGGCAGGAAATGGCGTTTACAGTTGCCTCATGATTAGTCTGGTAGGGAAGAAGGGTGGGAAACGAGCCGAAATCCCCCTGGCGACCATTACTGTTCGAGAAAGACAACTAGTAAATACAGAGTCTGATCAATAGTGATACTATCACCTTCCATGATAAAGTGGTGTTGACTCGTTCCACATTCGTCCTTATACAGGGTGATTCAGGGATGATTCGTAATGATACAAACTTCTAGGGAAAATTAATGAATGAGTAGATTATTAATAAACCAATTGACAATCCTACATTTATTAAAATATCATACTACTGTACTAATCCCCTTATTCTCTCCGTCTTCTTATATGTCCGTGTTGACTCATCGCCTATAGGTAGTATAGTTACCGTAGTTTTCACTTTCACCGTTCAACAATATTAAAGGACAGCATATATCGGTCCGAGAGGGTGGGACCCACTTCAATGGTGGCGAGACACGCGCTGGTTATAGCGCCCTGGTGGACTTTGTCCGCGGGGTGGCTCATCACCAACGTGCACGTAGTACTACTTCCCCCTAAGCACGACAGTAGTGTGCAGAGGGACAGCCTATGAGCCAATTGGTAGGGGTCTATCGTACTACGTCCAAGTTGGGGGATGGGCCAAGCAGTGTTGCCAAAATTTGCCAACGAGTCCGCTAACTATTGCCGGTATAGAAATATCGAAATGTCTAAGTCATTACAAAGCACCCTGATGCTACAGCCACCCAACCCAGCAGGAACTAGCGTACCAGTTTGTTTTTCGATAAATTACTAAATTCCATGCAATTTTAAAGTCAATTTGCACGAAGCCGTGATACATTTCGTTCATACCAGGAGCCGGAAAGTATACTGGCTGTTCTGAACCGGCATGATTACACGGTTCAGTATTTTTTTATAGACCACTTAACATCAATTTAATAGCCGCTGGTTGTTGGCTGATATGAGAGCTCGATTAGCTAAACCCTCCAAATGAACCTATTTTTATAGCACTGCCAACAAAAGCCATGGCTCTTCAGCTGTTATAGTCTCGGAACGAAAAAAAAAATTTAAAACGTGATTAAAACCGAAGACCCGACTGACTCACTTTTACCTCGTAAAAAATGACTTCCCTCTCTCACACTAACAACACCCTGTCGATACCATCCCCTCCTCGACACCCCCTCCATAATTCTAAGTGCAAACCAAAGCAGATAAAAGCTGCCATGGGCTGAATATCTGTTCCGATATTGAAAAAAGGTGATGCTGAAAAGTAACAATGGCGCTCAAAAACAGAAGGCGAGAAGGAAACCGGGGAGGGAAAACCGGGGAAAAGCTGTCGGAAGGCTTAGAGATGGATGCAGGAAATTAATAGATAAGGGGGGGAAAGAGGCAGCCATTTTCGTTGGCACGAAAGCTGCTGGAAGCTAGGGGAGGTGGGGGGAAGGAAGAAGGATTGATGTGCAAGAGAGAGTATTAAGTCTAAAACAAAATGCCCCCCACGTTTAACTATGCAATGCAAGAGCTGTTTCCATGGAACGTAAATTGTAACATTTGTTTGTGTTGATGTTGTGCCTTGCTTTTCCTTGCTGGGAAAGGAAAGACGAGCAAGGAAAGGTGGCCTTTCATTATACCCAAGTGCTTGTTATAAACTGTGGACCAATTTCTCATGTACAGTAGTAAAACCCGCCCTCAACACCTAATGAATGTGGCTGTAAATTATTTTTTAAAGGGCAGTTACCAAATTGATTATCAATTTCTTGGGAGGGGAAAAGCTTTTAGCGCCAGATATGAATTGAGTTTTACTTCGCCACACAGTCTGCTTCAGCTCGGACTAAGATGATTGGTAGCCAACTTCCATAATCATGAAATAATGTCGTGTCTAAGTAATTAAGTGGGCATGGATAGGTGCTATTTGATTTTTAAAATAGTCCATCCTCCCGTGCACCAGAGGCGCTGCATCTCCCCGTTGAGCAGGCGCAGAAGGGGGCCAATCGGAAGCGTCCCGAGAACAATATGCGGCGGGCCAATCAAAAGAAGGATTTTAATGTTATAAATGGAATCCCCTGATCACAGTACAGTCACCACCAACATTAGGTGTTAGAGTTTGACCACGTAGCTGCCACAGTTTAGCTGCAATTCGCAAATTCCAACGCTCCTGCATGTACAAGCAATACCATCAATACATGTCTTGTCCGTGAACCCCACTTTAATTTCGAGCGACATTATTAACCCCCCAGCACAGCCTAGGCCACCGCGTTAATTAACCCAAGTGCGACCGAAAGTACGCAATTTTTTTACATAAACGTAACAGAGTTAGTCCGGATTACGTCCCCCCCATTTCTGATCGGATTTTAACGACGAGCCACAATCAACGATAATGTCACGTTGGGGACACACGCGTTCACATATGCGAGGCGATGAACTTGACCTCTCCAACTAATGAAGATAAACATTGGTGCTGCCGCCGGGGCTAATTGCAACCAATTTCGGCTTGGGTTGGGGGTGCTATACAGGCAGTAGACAAGTGACGGCGATGAATGCTGGTGGTGTCGAGTCGAAGCCCCCGCCAAGTCTCCTGTGCCCTCCCCACCCATCGATCTCCAGAGAGAGGGTGGGATGTTTCTTAATGAAATTTTGGGGGCTTGCCTTCCGAGTATAGTCTCGAGAGAGAAGCTGAGACGAGATGTCACAGATATGCATTTGGGCGCTCATTCACCTCGACGGGGACAGACGACAGCCAATGGGGTTGAGAGCTAACTAAGCACATTGATGCAATTTGCGAAGGGCCTTATATCCAAGCCATGTTGTATAACGCGGCAATTAACGGAGTTATCTGCGTTTCAAACAGGACCATGACGGGGAAGGCTATCAAACAAAGCCATCTACATTTGCATTTTGCGCCCGTATATGTAAAGGTCGAGGGACTTGCCGAAAATCAAAGGATCCGTACGATCTGTGCGATCTCTCATGGGGAAACTTTGGAGATTTTCTAATTGCCTCTTCACATCTGTTTAGCTCAGGGGGAAATTATGCTAATCTGCATGTCAGGAATTTTTTTCAATGATGGAACCATTCGGCGGATAATGAGGATGCGAGCGTGTAAGGCTTCGGGGCTACAAAATACGCTTGGGGATATCCTCTGTATACGCTAGGGGGGAAATTATGTGCATTATTAATAAATTAATCAGCACTTTTTCTATTAATTTTATCGCATTTTTAGAATAGTCATTAGGGACTGTCTACATTTAAAAGTGGTTTAGATGAAACTATTTTTATACTGAAAATTTAAGATTACAGGTAAATGTATGGTTTCAAAGTTGCAGACTGTATAGCCCTGAAGCAGTACAAACTTACGTAAACCAAGAGCACCATGCAGTACACGGGCCTGCTAATTAGTTTTGACGGAAAGTCCCTGAGACCCCCGCTGAGGGCTATTGCAAATCTGTAGGATGTGTTCATAGTCACGCTCGCAATCCTAGACGTAACAATCGGAGTATTAATTTCATTAAGTGCCTTCGCCTCAATAATCGTAAAAATATATATATAAACCACTTGCAATATTCAAGGTCTGCAAAAATTCACCAGTAAACATTAAACGACCAAAATTCTGCGGCATGCAGTAAAAACGGCGGGCATACAGTAATAAACTATCTTCGCCATATGAACGTCACGATTATTCTAGGCACAAGAGAACTGCGACGCTTGACACGCCAGTGAAGAAAGGAGTCCACTGCAATTTTTTTATCAGGACGACTGCGGTGTGCCAAAGTTTGTATGAATTGCCCGAAGGTGATCTAGGGAATTTTAGCTTTGTGGACGTGATCCAGGCATTATTATTTATTTATAGAGGACAAAAGAGGATTCACATTAGTATGCATTAAAAGGCACAGTATTATCGAGGACACTATCCCAGAAGAAAAGCACTTGCAAGTGTCCTGAATAATATTGTGCTGATCGTACATACATTAATGAGTTTGGTTGGAATTTTTGTGCTAACTTAGCTTCATCAAATATGGGCGGTCCAAAAAATAATACAGTTTAATTTAGATGATGAATCCGATTGCCTGTAGGCCTATTCTAACATTACTGAGCTGCACGCTTTTCTCGATTATCTCAATAGTGTCAAAAGTGGAAATGGATTTTATTTCCGGCCACCCCTTCAATTTATGCATGATCTAACTAAGCCAGGAAACTTTACTGGTGATTTATAGTCACCAGTGATCAACGACACACTCAGGTGTTATTTGGTGCATGGGGGGCATGCTGATATCATCCGCTTTAATTTAAAAGTATGGCACTTCCTCCCCTTTATCGCAGCCCCTGCTCTTCCTATAACAATGGTCTCGACAACAGGCTATGCTACTACATGGGGCCCAGCCATTGCAATTACAACATCATTTGCATTTTTAATGATTAGATACCCAAGCTCGCTGGAATTGTTCCCTATCTGACATCATCTCTCACAGTCGCCGACCAAATTAACACCAGAACCAAAAATGACTACACTGTATAGCCGTTATAAATTCACCCCGAAAGTTGACTGGTATACCGAACCAGCCTGTAGATTTATACCTATTTATTCATGAATTACATTAAAATACTGCAGATATCGTACTTCTTTAACAATTCCCTAACAAACAATTTGGTAAAGGCAACTAATAGAATTTCCGATCTCAACACGTGTGGATATAAAATCATATAAATTAGGACATGCTTATTGCTTGACGATATCGATGAACATCATACTGTATATAATAGACTCAGCTCTTTTCTGGTTATTCAGTAACACAAGGCAGAAGATTCCAACGTCATCATCTGCACCTAACACATATCACAGCACTTCTCCATGGTGGAAAGACTGCATTTTGTCTCAGCAAGATATACTGTAGATGGCTGAAGCGTGACGTGACTAACCCCATTCACCCCCCGACGGTGTTCTTATTACGGATAATACAGCAATATGGCCCGAATCAAGCGGTTTTGCATCTGAAATACTTTAAACCGTCAGAAGCTAAGAGCAGCAGGAAGCTCTCCCACCATGTAGATAAGCTCCACTCCCTGCCTTGCTTATTATTATAAGCTGAGGTACTTACCATTTGCCTTATTTCTCCTATCTTAACGGCTCAAAATGGCCCGTGCCGGGATGGGTCACCGTGCTCTGAATGTGTGAAGCCCTCAGAAACATTCCGCCATGTCGTGCAGGCTTGTCTTGCTAACGTCCCTAAACGAGTTACGTTCTTGCCATGCAAAATGAAAATTGAAGGCTCTCAAAGACTCCAAGGAATGTCACTCCATCGTCTGGAAAAAAATCTTCATTGCAAATTTTATTTTTAAAAGGGTGCTCGGAATTCAAATGAGTTTACTAATGTGTCGATTCCGATGAATGGATACTTTCACATTCGTGCAATAATGTAATGAACAGTTCCAGAGAAGTTACAGGTGTGTGCCTTCAGGTTGGTACTAGTTTCAAAAAAAAAAATTGTTTTAAAAACGCGTACGGTGCATTCAATCCACCTCTCAGTACTCCGCCGAATCGATTCAAATTATCGACTGGCTCTTTGGAAGTGCAAAAATTGCCCTACTCTCACATAGTATAATCACACTCTTCATACAGTAGGCCTACATACCCATACCAAAGTGAAAACAAAATCTATTTAGGCTTTTCGCACTTATGAATTTTCCTGTACGTTATATTTTGAAAAACATTTGAAATTCAACCTTCAAGCCTTAGCACATCTCTTTTTGGCACACTTCACATTTCACAATCCAAATATCACTTCCAACTACTGCATAAGTCAAGCCCTCTCCAAAAAGTCCAAACCCACCACGCACCAGAAACACTACCAACCTGGACATCATCATTACGACACGACTCGTCCGTACGGTTCATCGCACATCCCGTCGCATACAATTTATCACAAGTGTGTCGTAAAATGAGTTATCCTCATGCCAAGCGTCCCCCTATTCCCAGTTTATGGTCCGACCGGCAATTGGCGACGCGCGTGAGGTCAAAACAAGCCTCTCCATCTCTCTTCTCTCCTAACACCAATGTCCAGGAAGAAGGCAAACCCCCTCTCCTCTGGATATAAAAAAAAAGGTCTGACGTAGATTCATGATCTTCCTTCAGGGCTATAAAACGGACGCCATGTTGAAGGCTAATTTTTCCATCCCCATGTCAGTTCTTCCTAAACGGCAACAATGCTTCAATAAGCGATCAGTGTTGGCACTATTGAACATTTTCTTTCCCCTCCATTGCACATCCAGCCTCATTTGTCATGCACACCTGCCCTCTGCAGGGATCGATTAGTAGTCACACTGAATGAATGGGGCGTCGCATTTTTAAGTACATCGCAATGACACCCTTTTCATCGTGTCGGATGCATGGAGGTGTGACGTATATTCAAATTTTCGACCCCCCCAAAAAATTATTTATGCACTGCAAAAAATTGGCGGGGTTGGGTAACATTGTGAGCCCAACATGTGTGATTATCTGGCGGCGTAAGCGATTATGAATTATTAACACATGAATATGGAGTGTTTACTTACATGTATTATAATGTGGGAGAAACGTCGGTCTGCCTGAGTGCAAATTCATGATCCGGTAGAGTCCTCGCAGCTCAATGGAGATACGCAGGAATTAACGGGGGGGGCTGGGGGGTAGGGATGGTGGTTAATATTCATGGCGTCAGTGTGTGGTTATCATGCCCAGGGAATGGAGCTGTCGGAGTCACGTGTGCTATAGTTTTTTTTTTAGAAAAAACTGCGCTAATTTTAGGTTCCAAAGGTGGGCTCGCCCGAAGTTTTTAAATCACGTCAAGTAATGAAACGATAACAACTTTTAACGAATGTGGGTGCTACCAACCAAGAGTAGGGAATGGCAACTATAACATGAGAGCTCATTTAAATTGAACCTACTTTACACTATTAATCCAACTGACATCCTCCAAATTGCAAGACCACCCTCGATTCTATCTACTACATAACTTGGGCTTCTCCAAAACCAGGCGTAGGACACCTAAATGGAACCCGCTTCCTTCTGGACATAATTTCCTGATGCATGTCCGCACGCGTCCGGAGACCTCTCCTCCTGTGACATAAAGCCACTGGGGGTCGTCTTCGTGAGACGACTCTCTGATGTCTCTATTACCCTCTTTAACTATAACACCCCCCCTTTTGCCCCCCTAGACCTCTATCCATTTTTCATGGTCCTCCCGGCATCACACGGCAATAACGTAGTGTTGCACTGCAGAAATGGCATGTGCGTGGGTAAAACTACCAGAGGGGAGGCCTACAAAAAAAAAATATTTCAAAATGCTCTATAGGTTTTAAGACCCTTTCCAGATATGGCTGCCATCACCTTTCAACTCGGCTTATTTTTTTGGCACGCTATTTGGTGACCTTTAACGCCCGGGTTGCCCAGTTCGGAAGCACTTATCTGACATATCTGGTTTAATAGACTCGTGCAAAGTTTTCGTGCCCTTTTTTTAGGTACGGGGCTAGAAGGTCTGAGGAGTTGCTACGAAAATGCTGGTTCAACACCCAGAAAAGGAGGTTGTCTCATCATCAGGAGTTGGTATGAGTCTCCTCAATTTCCGCCCAGAAAACAGGTTTCCTTTTTTTTCTTCTTCTTCCAACCCTCACTGTACGGTACATAGCTAGGGTTGTATATAAGCATAGGGTGCTAGAACGACAAAAAGGGCTCGTAAACGAGCCGGAGGGAAAATGCTTCTCTTTTTTTTTTGCAACAACCTTCTCCCTGGCTTTCATCCTTTCCATTCTGCAAAATCGCGGAAGGCTCCTATGTCCTGCTCGTACGAATGGCTTTTTAGACAGAACTTTTTTTTTTGGGGGGGGGGGGCGTGCATTTTCCTCTCTTTTTTTTACCTGCCAAGAATCTCGGATTTTTTTGGGAGGAAATGGTGGGCGTTCTTGAACCGGAATTTTGTTAACGTTAACAGATGGGGAGACAGAGTTTTTGATAATAGTTTTTTTTGTTGCGATTTGACCTACCCAATTGCATCCAATGTAAAGTACTATGTAGCTTTAATAAAAAGCTGACACTGACACATGTAATGCTACTCAAAATATACACTGAAGCGCCTGCGTTATAGGCTGTCCCGCAATACGACAGAGTCACAACGGTTATCTAACGGCCAGGATGAAACGCTCTGTCCAAGGTCATTTCCAACATTGTGCAACTGTCACGTCAAAGACGCGACTTGATTAATGCGAGGTAATTAGTCTCAAAATTGGCCCCATCTTGTGTCAAAAAAAAGTCCATTTCACATCAAGCTTTTAATCAAGGCAGGTTTTCATCTCCAGCAAATTCCATCACACTCAAACACTTCAGCAGAAGAATCCTTCCCCATTCTCAAAAAGAGAAAAAAAAATGAGGCCAGGTCAAAGGATTCCTGAACGCCGCGACTCACAATATCAAAGCAATATCGCAGTGCAAACACCCAAGTCCTGGCTCTAACTTCATAACGTGTTAAACGTGCTAAGGCGCAAGTCGTATTCCACTGCAGAAAACCTTCTTTCTTTTTTTTGTCCTCTTCTTTCCAGCGTTTTTTTTTTCCACATAGTTACAATTCAGGAAGGATTTTCATTCCAGGTCCCTCGAGTCCGCAAAAGGGATTCTCTGTCTTCGCGAATAAAGGGGGATTTATATCGGTTAATTTCGCCCTTCTTCACTTCTGATTAAGGTTATTCGTGTGATTTTCTCGAGAAATTTCTTCCCTTTTCTCCTCGCTTCATTGGACTCATTGAGTAGAATGAATGCACCCCAAAAAAACTTCCCCAATAACCCCCTCTTCCCCAAACATAGCCAATAAAAGGGGGAAAGAATAAGTGAAGACAAACTTTTTCTTCCTTTCTACGCTAATATAAAAGTCCTATTACGCATCTTATTTTCGAGCAAAATTGTGGAAGTGAATTCACGCACAATTTTCCTTTTTTGCGAAAAGTGCTGCCATTATGGTCCAATGTTTAAAATATGCAGAGCTCCACACAAAGCGCCCATTATTTTTTCACACAGTGAAATATCTGACGCATTTTTTCCCAGCACATAGGGCGCCGAGCGTTACGAATTCATCAAACCAAGCTTGCAATATTCATAGGCGTACGTATCAGACATGACGGACCGCCAAGGTAACAAAAGGCTGGGGCTTGCATGAAATATTGCCCGCCTTCCTTGTTTGTCATGTCACAAAACTGACCTTGGCCAGCTTTGAACTGTCCCCCCAAAAAATAAGCGGCCCGCAAATATTTTTGCATGCGGCGATTCCCAGGGCTATATGTCACTCGGTCCCAACAACACATTTCTTAATGACACGGTTTAGGCGGCTCGTGAAATCAAGGCATCCATCAACATCATGCAAGCCTGAAGAGCACTCCAACAGTATATGCTGAAATCACACCAGATTGATTTAGCTATGTCACGTAGTAGTAGTCCAAGTTGCTAGTAATATTAGACAGAAATTCGGGAATTTTCGGACGGCACAGGGTGTGTCAAATGTCTAAAGTCGTATTTCCCCATTTTCAAGAAGATCCTAGCTATAGTAACAAGCGCATCCTGTTTGAAAATTCAGCATAGAACGTCCCCGTTACACGAATATAGCTGAGGCAAGCAAGAAGCTGATCTTTCTTGAGGAAGTGAAAAATGCCTCTGGGCTTGCCAGAGACATCCAACGGCAACACCTTTTCCTTTACATCTTTAAGAGGCAAGAAGAAGAGATGGCGAAGGAACGGAGGAGAAGCATTAGCCTCTGTCTCAATTTGCATGTTCTTAAGGAAGTTCTCCCAACGGAGAAGACACTTGCTCTTTTAGCCAGATTCCTTTAGCTTGCTAAAGGGTAGACGGCCACTGCGGCCAGAGTTATTATCATTACTCCGCATGCGATTATCCGCCGGATATATAAAGCCCCGCTTTGCAGGCGAAGCTGTTGACGAAATTATGCAAATGAAAGGAGGGCGAGGTCTGCGCATCGGTTGCCACTTACGAGCCATTCGTCACTGTGTTCATCAGGGTGTCACGAGTCACTTAATACTTTTCGCAAAAACATAAAAAGTAAGCGAGAACTTTGCCAGAGTTAAAGAGGGGTGGGGTCTATAGCTGAAAATGTGCCAGGAAAATTCCGATCAAGTGAGAAGTGGCTAACAGTGTCATCCCAGATGTTTTCAAACTTCAACTTCTATTAAGTCATTTTAATTTTAACTTAATTTTAGTATTACTGTATATTAATTAACAGCTTCCATTCTTAACACTTGGTAATTCCACATTAAAGCCATTTCCCCGGTTGAAATAACCTCTATTATAACTACTAGTGAATTGACAGCTGCATCTAACGAGATGGAAAGAAAAAATGTAGCAGAGTAGCTAACTAGCCTGAAAAGTGCCTACGAATTTTGCTGAATTTCTAGCTTTTATCTCGATAATATGCTCAATTAAGGAGAGGGGGGGTAACGCGCGCATTTATAATTATTTCGAATCGCTACCTCCGAAAGGATTAAGATACAAAGTGAAACGATGCAAAATTCTCGGAATATTATCTCAAGTGAGCAGCTTTTGCATTTTCATGCAACGTTGGGCATGAAATGTCAGATATAGGAGTTAGAATCATGTTTTTTTCCACCCATCTCTTTTGAAACGGCATGTTTCTTTTTAAGGAAGAGAAAAAAAATACTTCGTTAAAGAAAATTGAATTATAGACATTTTTCTGCTTCGTGCAATTGCAAAGTGCTTTCTAATAAACAAAACATGCTGTTGTCGTAGCAAATCGGTGTTTTCGTTGTTATTGGGCCGTTATAAGTGGTATATCCTAACCGCAACGACCAATAGACAACAGTATGAACCCAGCTTCACGTATCTCACAAGCGTCTTCCAACCAACACAGTTCAAGAAAAAAAAAAAGACCTGCACTTACCATCACTTCTTGAGAGTTGCGACATCAAGTCCCCCCCACTCCCCAAAGTTTTCGTCCAAAAACTCCGGTCCAAGTCGTTTGATCCGAGTTCCAGACCCCGACTTGGAACTTTCCGACGCCGTCTCCACTCGTCCAGGCCTTTCAGTCATTGGCACGTCCTTCTTCAAACTGCTGCAACCGCGACTTCCACCGCAACTTTGCCCGCCAAAAACTAGACGCGGGGCTTTTGTCCCGGTTCCGTCCACAACACTGCAATTAAAGGTGGTCCTCCTAGTCACCAATAAAGGACCCATCCAGGCTGAGTGGCAAACCTATATAGTTAGGACCACAAGTTAGTGATATTTATTTGATATAACTAAGTAGAAATTAATGTGCAAAAAATCATTTCCTAAATTGTAATACGCCATAATGTAACGCAATTGTCAGAAATATCATTAAAATAATAGACGTGTTGATGGTTTGATGAATAATAATGCACATGCGCTCGTAAAAAAAATTAAAAATGAACAAAAAAAAATTGTGATCTAATTCATCAATAATAGACTCATCCAGGCTGTTGGGAAACCAAGTTAGGGCTCGAAGTTAGTGACAACTGCAGGAGATGGTAGATGTGACATTTTCCGAAACGGGGGGTGTAATTAGATTAAAATGCAAGCAGGCAATTACCGAAGCACTACTTTTCATTTGCATTTGTAACCGGCATGGAGTTGTGGTTATTTCCAGCAGTAACGGCTTAAATTAATTTCCCTGGAGCTTCCGGACTCGCGTCACAACGGATGTAGACATGTCATAAATGGAGCCATGTTTTATAGAAAAAGAGAGGGGTGGAAAAAAAAAAAACTATCCGAACAAAAATTGAGTTAACTCATCTGGGGCATTAAAATCGGTTTATGGCGGCGCTTTGAGCGGTTAGATGCATTATCACTGTCGACAATAATAAAAAGCAAAATTAATAGCGCAAAATTACCGTGTAAATGAGTGTCACGTCACAATAGTATTCCCAACAGACAAAATCGCTGCTCTAGGGACCATAATTCGTCATTGGCAGCAGCCCTGAATAACCCTTGCTACAATTCCATTACCAACAATTATTAATGAACCATGTGTGTACTGTTCGTTCAGTAAAATACATGTAAAACTACTGTATTTACTTCTTGTTAATAAACCAAAAATATTTTTTTTGTCCATCCACATTACTTCACATAATCCCTGCCCATAACAATGCAGATTTTTATTGGTCTTGTTTCTCTGCTGTAATGAAATCATTGGGGTGTGGGTGTAACAATTTTTTATAAAAAAATCAACGTTACATTATTGAATTGAGATAAATTAGAATAAAAATCACTAATTCATCCCACGTAACTTCTACAAGTCTGCCAACCGCCTTGACACCCAAAATCCTATTACCTGACTCATTCAGTCCTCTGGTCACCCACACCTTGGTTCAATCACCCAAACTTCCTGGCTCAGTTACATAATCCGGCTCACTTTTTTGGGAGGGTTCCTCCCAACACCAAAAGCTTCCCAATTTTTGGAAGGTCCGATTTCAACCCCCTGGCTGGAATCCCGGATTCGAACCCTTTCCCTCGTAATAAACCCGGAGGCCTCTCATCTGGGAGAATGAAGTGTGAATTCCCCACTCCTAATGAGCAACCGATGAAGGGTGGGAGGTTGGGGGGAAAAGGGGTGGTGGGGATCAGACTTTGGGAGCAGCAGCCATCAAGAGTCGTTCCAACAGGCCTTCCAGTTTCGCACCAACCATTCTCTCTTCTCCCTCCCATGCCCCCCCTCTCTCCCACCTCGATAAAATGCCTGATGAGGCGTCTAATGAGCGCGATCGCCTTGCTGCCGCCGACGCAAACGGGCCTATCTTCCGCCTCCAGACAATAAAGGTGAAATATAGGCGGATGGCTCCGCACCGAAAACCGCAGCAGAAACACTTCTTTACCAAACTTCCTCAGACTCTTGTTTCCAACACCCCTTCCCTACCCCCTACCCAGTCTTCCAAAGCTAGTGTTGTGGGTACATAGCTGGAAAAATGGCTGAGCAGCTTGGGAGTACCTTACACTGCTTACAGTGTTCAAGAGATTGTACACAAAAGCGACCAATTAAGTTATTGAATTATATTTAATAATAATAAAATTATTGCAGGTCACTTGTCACCGCTTGTCACTTGAATGAAAAACATCAGTCCTAAAGGGAAGTCTTCAAGTTCATGTTAAGGCCAGGTTGTTTATACCGAAACTTCAGGGCAATCCGGCAGCCTCGCTTGTACTGCGTAAATTCAGAGTTTGGACCCATTTCTATCAAAATTGTTAACGGTTGGGGCACGAGAATGGAGCATTTCCATTCCATTGGCTCAGCCTCAAGAGATGGGGGGAGATCACAGATAACCACACTATGAAATTTGCGGCGGCTTTCCCCCCCAAACATGAGGAAAAGACACTGCAACAAAACTCCTAAAAACAATTTTCCAGTCCACATCTCCCCTCAAGACTACCTGCACCCCCATGCATCAGCCCTGGGGCTAAACTTTGTTCCCTCCACCCAAAAGGGGGGAAGTACAGGAAGTAGCACACTCTCTCCCCTCACTGCCAGGAAGAGCATGGGGTCCACAATCTACTCCCACAGTTCCCCCACCTTTTCCTTTGGCGGGATATCTCTCTCCGTCCCCCCCTCTGAAAATCCTCTGCAAGACTGGAATGCAATAAGGCGACTGGTTGTGAGTTACGAGCTTAGCGAAACTGAGGGTGGTTGCGGTGTGGAGAGGGAGAGTACAAAATATACCATGGTAGCCTTGGACTTACCGTGCAGATAGCCAGAGCAGGCTCCATTTTTTTTTATTTTTTTTTGCTGCAGCCTGGAATCACCTGAAACAAATGGAGGGCAGACAGGGTCACTAACAAGGTTTGATGAAAAAATATGATGTCATCTACAAATTACGTAACGCCACCAGATCGGGGTATGTGCTGCAGTGTTATTACTTGAGGGGGGTGGACAGGTTGAGGACCACATTTAAAAGTTATTTAATCACTCTGGAACTTGAAGGTATCTGCAGGCTAATGTCCAAAAATTGTTAATAAAAACATCATAGCAACTGATTGAAGACCTGTACTTGATATGCTTTCAATGGAGAAGCTTAGTGACAGTTCAACAATTTCTGAACATAACGCTTCATTTCAAGCCGTTTCAAGCTACAAAGTGAGTGGGATTGGCAATTACTGTGAATCTGGCAAGCATGTTACATCATTCATAGAAGGCCTTTTGACACGAAATACACGGAGACCAAATTTACTGCAAAATACAAACTGGCAACACTTGATAGCATTTGCTTGCAGCATGTTAAGTGGCCCACAATTATAAAGCTGCACTGGAAAGCAGACATATAAAATACATTTTAAAAGAGTTAAGGACAGGTAAAGGGGGTTTACTTACACATAAATATTAAAGTTGCTAACATTTGCATTACCACACCCAATCTCAATAACACAGCACATATTATCTTGTTCGTATTGTTGTCTGGCCTTCAACAAAGCCCAGGCACATTTCTCCAACACACCTTAAAACAAGTGCAGTTGCAAAAACATAATACTTAAAACTCAGAATTATTGCATCAGTAGTGGATAACGACATCCAGTGATGGCTTTTGCGCTACAGATCTACTCTGTAGAATAGCATGAACACACTTTGAAATTGACTTTCGCTTTTTAAAAATCATCACAACCGATCAAAAGCACATTTGTTATGCAGGACAGTTCTCCATAAAACAGCCGCACACTTCAGATTTGTAAATGGCCAAAATAATGTCACTGTATTTCTAAATGAAGCAGTGGAACTTGATTCACTATCCTACCTACACATTTACACATAAACAAATTGCCAAAGGGCGTAGGAGGTTACATTACTTCATAAAGTGATCAGATCGTCACATAGGCACCCCCATGCATCAGACAATAAAACCTACGAGATCTTCAAGAAAGAGACAAGTGGTTATTAATGTCATTTGAATTCATTTTTGCATGCAAATTCAATTGCTATGGACTTTAACCATTCAATGGCGCAATACCTTAAACTGTACCCAGAGTCACATACTACATGTATCCAACTCCACAATTTCAATCTGGGGATTTATGCCTCTTTCTTGAAGATATTAATGTAGCTAAATATTAAAATCAGTCGTACGGTGAAACATGAAGGCATAGATTGTAACCCGCACACACCGCAAACTACTGGCTCACCTATACATTTACACTAGTTGGATGTGATTCTCTCGGCAGGAATATTTACAGTGCCTCAAACCACATTGCTGCCATCATCCATTGCAAACTCCTCAAAAATTTTCACCATGCTCTCAAGGCCAGTCAGGTAGTTGAGGTCCAGCTGCCCATTTGCAGGGAAAACATGTGCAAAGTCAATCATGGTCACCCTGACCGGCCAGTCCGGCCTCTGGATTTTCCCATTGGTTCCACACAAAGAGAAGTGGGAAGCATCGTAGGTCATCAGTAGGGAGCTGCCATAGAAATGGAACCTCGTTTGTCTCCTAAACCATGAAAGGATCAGGTGGAGCTGGGTGAGAAACTCGCGTGCCAGGACAGTCTGCAGGCCACCATTGCCATTCAGGAACAGGTGAAAGGCTGCAATAAAAGAGAAAAAAGGTAACTTTTAATCACTCATGCGAGTACAAGTCATCCCCTTAAATTGACAGAAATGCATTAAAGAGGATAGGAGACACAGTATAGCACAGTTCACACACAATGGTGTGCACAATAATTGTCCCTCCTAAAAGTAGGGAAACTTTTGCTTGAGTGTCCTTTCAAAAGCTAGCAGAAAATAATTATTGGATGCCAGCCACAAAATATCAATCAATAGCATCAATCACACTAGTTTTTGCTAATCATCCCCAGATGGATTAGTCTAGCTCTCTAGCTACTTGCCCCACATTTGCCCTGCAGGTGCAGAGGAGCAGACACAAAATGCCCTGCAGAAGCACAGTGAAACCTGCTCATAACAGGCCCTGCACATAACAGAAACTTGTCCAATGTGAGATTTTTGTTCACTCCAAGCAGATGATTTTCCATGCACTTCTCAAAAAGTTGTTTATAATGTAGGAATGCTTCTCTAACTCATAAGTTGCACAATTCATAAATTTTGCTTCAAGCTTACATATAAGGTGCATTCACATATCCATGATTCCATGCCCAGCAACCAACTCTCAGTGCCCCGTCACTGGTATCTGCCAGATCCAAGCATCAGTGACCACAGGCACAGAGTAGCTGAGACAATGATCACATGTTGGCTGTATGGCCAATACAGGCACAGCTGGGAGGAAGGTAGGGAGAAAGGAAGCAGATTGAGGGGGTGGAGGGATTGACTATGAGAGAAAGAAGCCAACTTGGTCTCAGATTCTTGGACTCAAAATGAGCTGGAAATGAAGGGATCTTTCACACAGGAGAGGACAGACAAGTGAAGGAGGTAGCCCAGAAGGAGCGCTTGACAGATGAGGTCAGTGAGCGATGTCCCATTGTGGCTTCATGACCATTTGCCCTGCTATCATCTTTTTTTTCCTTCCCCTCCAGGTGGCTTCATGTCACGGATAAATGAATGCTGTCAGGATGTCGCACCCCCAACAAATGCTGGGACTGCCTCCCAATAGCTGTGTGATGTCATAAGAATGATTTGTCGCTCATCCTCATGGTAGCTGGTGATTGTTGCAGTGATGGATATGTGAATGCACCATTATGCTACAAAGTATTCCATAACACTATCCTCACAACATAACGGAATTTCCACAAAGATTCAGGGTTGACTCCAAGTTGAGAGGAGAGTTAACCCACAGTTCCTATACATATCGGCAGTTAAATTCCACAATGTGAAGGTGAGTTGGACCTCGAGTGAATCCCTGTTGGGAAGCAGAATGGACAATGCAGCCAGGGTGAAGCACATTCTAAAATGCTGAACATAGTCAAGTTGGAGATACTGCAGGAAGCTCAGGCTGGGTGAGAAGTTATGGTGCACACTAGTATGGATGGGTCTGATGGACAGGGCCACCCCACAAAAGTGAACGGTATGATGTGGTTTCTTCCCAGAAAAAACTTGATATATGGTTCTGGAGCTAGAGTTTAGTAATACTGTGCTTGTTTTTCATTATTTATATGACTGTATGCAACTCAGTCGTGACGCTCTCTCTTGACCCAGACATTACTCAGCCCCGCGATTTGAACAGTCATCATGTATATATGTTGGACTATGTGAAGTAGGATAACCCAGAATGCGTAACCTAATTTCAACTGTCATGTGGAGCCATTCCAAGTTCTAAATTACCTGGAAAGTAGCACAATTCCTGTCATCTTACAGTAGGTTTCATTACTATTTTCACATACACATATGGGATGGTTATTATTAATATCACCTATGATTATGCTGGATATTTTGTAAAATTGCGATAATTGATATCATTCGAGACAGCCTTCAGACTTCTAAAGAAAAACGTCAAGATATGTCAAACAATTTAAAGGACTAGAAGATCCAATCGGGGATCGAACTCAGGACCTTAGAGGTGAAAGGCTGTGGTGCTAACCACTACACCACCGTGCCGCCCTAGGTTTAAGTCAATGCCATATTTCTGAATAAGCATTTTTTCAGACCCATGCTCCTGTCAAACAAAAAGTTAGACTTAAACCTTGGTAGTCTGCTTCTAAATAAAGTCCATTGAACCAAAGAACAATCTGACATTCAACCGTCTCCACCCGGCTCTTCCCTCCTCTCAGGTCCCTGAATTGCTCTGCAAGCATACTACTGCTCATGATCTGAAAACATGGCTTATGTCACGTCAGATCATTCGTTCACTGAAATAAGTGAATTATCCTGAAACTTTAGAACACAAGAAGTTTCAGAAATCATGACATGTTGCTGAAAAATAATGTTTTTGTTACTTGTACAGTATTACATAAATCTGTAGGATGCAGAGGCTAAGACTACTTTATGAGTATACTTGCAGAGGTAAGGAAAGGTCACTATTTCTGCCCATAACATACCATCTCTAATGGTGTGCTTGTCCAAATTTTTTCCATAATCTCTGCCCAGAGTAAATGGTTTCCCAGTAGCAACATCATGAATTCGCATTCCCTGGATGCAAAATCCAAAAACTTCTCTTGTGCCTCGGTATTTGGCCTGCAATATGTTGTGTGTTAATTACAAATGACAGCAACTTCACGTGTTATTGATTACTTCTTCTTTTCGCCTCTTCTCCTCTGATGCTTCAGGATCCCATGTCCTCTGGCCCACTTTGTAATCAGCAACACAAAGCTTAGAGTAACCTTCAGTTACATCTTCCAGTGACAGGAAGTTCACCTCTGAAAATATGCAAAGCATTCTGTAGTTAAGCAATGGTAATTCCTTGCCAACTGAATGTTACCTTCTCCATCAATAGTAAGAGGTATGGACCCATAAAACTGGGGTAGGAACGTCCTCAGTTCCAAGACTATGGGGTCAGACACTTCGGCAGCCACAGTTTCATAAAATTCAAGTTCTCTCTGCCCAAATGGAGGTCGCTGAAATGGCTTCAAAATACGGCCACCCTTTTCTTTCAGGATACCTGCCAAAAACATATTAATCATTAGGTGAACAATAAAACATGAATAATGGATCCAAGCAAGGAGCATCAATCATCTGACAAAATAACAAAGCAAATACATCCATTATTATCACAGAAACAATTCCACCAGTGAATCAACCATAATAATCATAACATCATTGTAACCCGTACATTTTGTTATGATTTTTACTGTATCACTGCTGTGCATATTGATGTGATATGACAAATTCTAGCATACTTTCAGAGGAGAGGAAAAAAAATATACTTAAATGTTTCGCCAAACAAGTCATTTGTTGGGTGCCTACGAGGTGACAAGCAATAATTAATTTTCTTTTCAATTTTTCTCGGTCAAAAAAGACAGTAATAATTCTTTTTCACACATCTGCAAGAGTCATGGTGCACTACCATATGCAACAATAACTAAATATAACTTTCCCAAGGCTGCAGCCAAACAGGCCGACTCATGTATATCACGCAGTGCTAACTGGTACTAAAATGCATTCCAAGGGCACACTGACAAAACCAGAAGAAGTTGCATAAAGGTCATGTCCAACTTGGATATTTGCCAGACCTCATTTCTATGTAACCTAATTAAATAAAATGTGCATTAAATTTTAATTAATCTAATTCAAGCCTAAGCTACATCAAAATACACATTACACAACAAAGTAATGGCTATCTCAGTACTTTCACATCATTTGATGCAATAATAATGCTTGGCATATTTATTTTTAGTTATGGTAGAAACGCTCACAATGTGCAGTGGCGTACAATAGTCATGTAAAGGACTAGTTTTCATTAACATTTTATGACACCATGGATCTTGTGAACTGAATTATTAATTCTCTCACTGAGGAACTTCCAAGGTTCCAAAGTGGGTACCTAGAACAAATTCAATTGGCAATAGCTTCACAATTGTCAATTTCCCTTGCTAGTGGCCTTCATCTAAATTGCAGGAAGTTGTGCAAGATGTCATTAAATCTAGTTATGCAACAGAGCCTAATCTCAATACCACAAATGATGCCGTGGAAAACTCATTCATTCCAAGCTGCATAAAATAACTAATTTCTTCGACATTCAGTAACCCCACTGAAGTCATTACCCCATCTTGATCAAGATATTATGCGAACACCCATTACGTCACCAGATTCCAAATTTTTCATTTCATTAGTGACCTGGAAAAAATTAGCACAGTTGTATAGTTTGCTCATCAATGTGGACCAACCTATATTTAAAAATCTCACTCTCCTCAAATCATAACCATAAATTCTGCCTAAAATAACAAGTCATTTTGGATGAGGTGTTTGCCTTTTTTAAGCCTGATTAACACTACATTAGCTGCAACTTTGGAGGTCACCTGAAAAGCTTCCATTATATTTCAGTGCTTAAGCCCAGTTATTTCTACATAAGTTCCAGCGTGTTTTTTTCTCAAACACTCACACATTCTGACTAGCATGATAATGGAAAGAAAATTACTGACTGAAATGTGTGAAATCCCACACTCCCACACACTCCAAGGTCATAGCAAGCACTTATCATTTCTGATGACACATCCCGCACCTTTTCCTAGTAGGGCTTTTAACACAAAATTCAATTCCTCGCCTAAAGGGAGACGTGATGTCAGTGCACAACAAACATTCGTTACCCAATAGCAGCCTTTCTGACACACTGAAGCAATTTAATTTGCAAGCCAAAAAACCAAGGCCACAACAGTGGCCGCAACCATCCCTATGGCCATACAGAACTAGCTATGCTGAGAAATCGTTTGCGACTACTTTTGTTACCAAATTGCTTAAAATTTTATTTCCCTTCACCTGCTCATTTGATCATTTTTTTTGTGTTTCTCTTAATTTGCAGCATCTCTCTGCTTGTTAAGATTCTCACATTTGCTTTCTTACTGGTTAGCATAATTGACAGCTCCTGAACTACCCTAAAAGTCCACCAATTGTCACCCACCAGTCTTACACTTCCCGTTTCCAATAGCGTGACCTCCAATCTGGTGCTCCATGACCCTCATACCAGGGGGAAGCCCGTACGGCAGCATAACCTCCTGATCCTGATTCTCGTGCGCCATCCTTCAGCTCTCACAACTTCTCACGACTCATGCGCTCCAACAGGATATGACCGCAAGTGTTCCATCACCCTGTAAACACCAACACAATAAGTACGCATGCAATCAAGTCATAAAATCCGCTAGGCAGTCTGCTACTGTGCATGTATGTTGAAGCAGCACCAGATCATAAATTGTAATTTAAATGTACTGTACAAGTAGTACAATATGTATGTAATGTACAAGTGCGCCACAGTACTGTATTTCTGGCGCCAAAATACCGTAAATAAACTCTGGCTTCACCGCCCTCTACTGTGGTACCTGCCCCCCAAACTTTCCTTACGAGTTACCGGACCCAAGCTCTGCATGGTACGCACCTGAAGGTACGGAGAGGACACTGCACCGTACGGACTCGATCGAACAACTGAGACTGAAAAAAAAAATGAACAAGTGACAGGGGGGGCGGTGGAAGGGAAAGGTGGAAGGGGGGTGGGAAACCACAGGGGCCGGATATCACACAGCGGCTGCACTGCCAGCTATGTCGAATAAGCAGGTTCAGTACCTCCGAAATCGCGGCTGTTTTTCGGAAATAAGCGGTTATTTTTTTGCAATGCGGTGTTGCCAGATTTGGGCACCCTCTGGGCATTGACTCACTCCCTTTGAAGGTTGTGAACTCGTTTGTCAAAACATACCGGATCGGTGGGAATGTCTGAGTCATCGCCCTGTCGTCTTTGCCCTGATGACACACTTGGGATTGGGAGTCCTTGGGTGAAAGGGAAGTGGTATTTTTTTTAAAAAAAGGGGGGTGGGGGTGTGAAGAGATATTGACACACACATGTATCTAGCCTACATGCAAAGGGTGATGCTCCCAAGGTACGTCGTTGACATAAAAACAATGTGCCAGGGCAGGGGGCAAGGGTTCAAAAGGGGAAAGTACAGTGTCTGAAATTACATCACGGGTTGTTCACCCCCAGCAACCCGGTTGCTACGATGCCTACGAATAAATGATTGTATTTCAATGAGAAAGTACTCGCGGTGCGGAAAGGAATGACATCAACAATGCTGTCATTGCTGTATGTCACAATAATAATGGGAACAAAGGTGTGAAGTCAACAGGATTAATCGTCGGAACAGTACGCACGCAATTACTCACTACTTTAAAAAAAAAAGTTCATTTTTAATCTTGAAAAGTTGTTTTTTGACACAATAGTCCACCCATAATATCTTGCTGTTTGCGTAAATATTAAACAAAAAAATATGCAGTAGTCAGACATTTTTATTATCTCACTCGTATTCCTCGTATTAGATGGCAATCTTATCTAGCTATCTATTGCACTACAGACTACACCATTACTGATAGACGCCTATTTCAGCATATAGGCATTACTCCTTGATAAAAGCATTTTGGGACTCCAAAAAATCTCCTGTTGTACAGTAGGCTACATTACATCAGTAAGAAACTGGTGCTGTGAATATTCCATAATTAATTATTAATATTTTTATTTTGTTTTTATTTTTATTTTCCTACCCCTTGCTCAGGGCTATGTCCCTGTTTCGGGGGACACACATTTCCAGTTTCCACATTACTCCAATTCACTCCTCTCAAGTTCACTCTTAATTTATACATTAACAACACTTCTTGTTCATTTGTAGTAAAAAAAGAGTAAAAATAAAATAAAAAAGAAGAAAAAAGGACAGAAAATTTGAGTATTGGTGGACATCTCATATGGGTTCCTTTTATGGGACTTCAAAATTGCTTTAATACGCAGAAAATTTAATTCGTTTGTTATTAACATTTTGAAAAAACTTAAATAAGGCAAAAATTAATTATTAATACAGTGCATTAATATCAAGATGATTGATTTGTTGAACTATAAGTCACATGTTGATCAATAGTTAGAAGTTAGATAATCCTTATTCGTACTTGTTGATATCCGTCAGTTTCATGACAGATCAATAATTGCAATTCCATAACCTGTAATTCCAGTTTCATGAAAGTGTCCAGTGAGGTGTCCATCATTGTCATTTTAATTCAAATTGTGCTTCGTGACACATAAGTTTCCTTTTTGTCTGTACCTTGAAGATGACCGAAATCCTTAGCAACAAAAAATCATCGGAAAGGACAAGTCAAATAAAGTTAGCCTCGTGCGATAAAGTCATGGATTGTCAGCATGATGAATTTATTTTGCTATACAACTTTCATATTGACCCTCTCTTCATGATGTGTTATGCGGCCAATAAATATACTCAAGTCGCGCACAGCATTTATATAGTAACATCTGGACAAGAAGGAATTACATTATTTGATTATAGTATATGGCATGCACGCAGGGAAGTAGGTTCCTTGCATCATTAAATAAGACAGACCCCCGACATGCTGCTTTCATTTACATTTCATCAACCATGTCAATACAATGTTGCACCTGCGACATCGCACCAGAAGCAGCCACTGCCATTTGACCTTCCGGAGTGTTGGGATCCTCATAAGACAAAATTTCTGCAGCACCTTTCAGAAACCTCTGTGCTTCCTTCAGCCTCTCCCTGACTTCATCCTGACTCAATTCTCCGTACTGAAACCCTCTGTTGGCCAACAAGAATATCGGTGCATGGATCTCGTACATGGTCACGCCTGTGGAAGGAAACAATCGTTAGATATGAAATTTGTATCCGGATCATGACAAGCAAACAATGTGCGGTGACCTCTGAGTCTGGAGAGTCCTGGTTCAATTATGTCCGCCACCCCTAGGACCTCTCTGCAGAAATCAATCTTTCGCTCTAGTAAAACGTCTGGTAAGTCGTCCAAGATGTACCCTGGGGCTCTGCCGTACAATTGACTTAAAGAATGCTTCATGCCTATTAGAAGCCAATGATTTGGATGAAGTGCTGGAGCGTAACGTCTCAATGTTTCTTCCAGTTTGAAGATATCATGTCCGGCTACATCGATCTGGAAAATATTAATTAGTGCAAAAATTATTATATGCCGTCAATTGGGGTGGGATTGTGCCAGGTGGTGTGAGATTGTGCCAGCGTATTTTTGGGGGGATAACAGTGCGAATTTTACTCGTCATTATCAACCTTGACTAGAGATGAGGCTGTAGGAAGAGAGTTGCCAACTTCTACGTCACGGTCGTCTCTGATTGGCTGGAGTAATATTATGGACTGTTTAGGTGTCCTATGGAGGCTTCCATCTTGCGTTGACATGGAAAAAGTGGCCGATTCTGACGTCACGGTTGACTCCGATTGGCTAAATTCGCTAATTTACGCCTTTTGCCAGTAGGGTGCAATGTTGTCCCCCAAAAAATGCGATGGCACAATCTCACCACACCTGGCACAATCTCACCCCCAATTGTCGGTAATGATTAACTTAACCAACCGAATTCTCGACGACAGCCAGAAGCTTGTTGACAGACGCGTTTTTAAGCTGAAAATCACAGTTGTCACAGTTCCACTCGGCATCGTCGGCATCGTTGAGAGGATCTTTCGGAAGCACCAGACCTGGTCCACATTTGGAGCACTTGAGAGAAGACATGTGGGTACCCAACTCGGTCGGATCGGTACATCTCCGGCAGCTGCACAGGAAGTACTTTCCTTGTTGCAACTGACGGCGACGTGGTGTGGTTCCATTCAAAGTGTGAGTGTACTGCATGGTCACCAACGATCCCTGCGGATAACAAGTGGTCACCTGTACCGCAAATACTGCAGTGCGCATGCAGATAATTCCGGAACTGCATCTCAGACCAGGTCGGTCGATACATTTTACTGGTGAGATTTACGACTGGAAATGAATGCGGAATTTACCTTTGGGATCGAGATGGAGGCTCGGATGACCATTCGGTATTGGTCACTCTCTATAATGTGATGGGTGTTGTTCACACATTCATGAGACATAATGGCTGCCCTGGGATACACTCCTCGGATGCGGAACCCATCACCTCTGATTTCGAAGCAGTTCACGTCCAAAATCCCAATAACTTTGTGGATCTCTTCCTCTTCGAATGGAAGCCCAAGTTTGTTCCTCAAGAAGTCCACAATATTCACCTGGAAAATCACATGTCTCAATATTGTATGCAATCCTATGACGTATACAGTACCTTATTGACTTTCCATTCATCCAAGGTGCATCTGGCTTCTTTGTGATCTTCCATGACAGACATTGCCTCCCAGGACACCGGATTATCTTCCTTGAGCAGCAGGCATCGAAGAGGTGTGATACACTCGTACACTGGACAGTCCTTTTCAAAGTTTGTGATCTGCGATGCTACTTCAGGATGTTTGGCAAACACCTTACACTCTCCCTGTAAAATTCCTAATCAGAAAAAAAAGTCCGTTGCCCAACGTTGACCTGCAATACCTGATGTTCAGCATCGTCCTGGCAATCGGCTTCACACATTGGCCAATTACATTTAGTGCATCTGTACGAGCCATCAACTGGCCTGTAACATGTCAGACAAACAGGTGTCGTGTCCTGTTTAGGTCCGACCATTACAGGCACCTCCGCAAACACAACCTCACCCATTGGCAATGTCCTTGTGGCCCTCATGTACCTGCGACAAACATGAGTATAGCATCTGAACAAAAAATTGGCAATATGCAAATTTTTGTAATATGGGCGAAAATGACCCAGATATTAAATTGCATTTTTTTCTCCTCTGAGTGGTGCAGTACCTGCCCAGAACCTCGTTCGTTTCGACTCGTACAGGACAGCACATCGGAATATGGTCGTCCCAATCCTGCATTCGATGTTCTTTGGAGCAATACGACGCCCCAGAGCACCCAGTACATCGGTATCGAGCGTCTTTTCCGCAATTTTCGGCATCGCACTTTTTCCCAGGTGGAGCCGCCTCCTCCTATAAATCCAGATTAATTATTCACGATAGATCCTCTTAAATTCCAGAACTTTGAAATATTTAGAACCGACCAGTTCATATCGATCCGCTACTTTTAATACCGCGGGTATCTTAAAAACGCAGTTTGCTGAAACCTGTGTCAAAGTGGCTATATCAGATTTCCGATTAGCGTCAGACCCCCAACTATTTTTAACCGTCCAGAACTAAGCTGTCAAGCACTTATCGTATGATCATGACTTATTGCGACTTTAAATTATACACATGACATAGCACAATAGTATCTAAATATAAACCAGCATATGATCGATCATACCCAGTAATGTACTAGCAATTTGAATAGATGTGACATCAATAAACATTAGCGCCATTTTTTAAATATTTGACACATATTGATAGTTAATTCGATGAAATGTGACTCACCAGGTCTGGCAGCTGGTTTTCCATGGTGGTTTCCAACCAAGGTTTATTTCTGGACTGAGTTTTCGATTCACACACGCTTATGGAGAGAGGGCAGCATGTGAGGATCCTTCTCGTTCCAGGCGCACCGGCTTACTGCAAGGGGCCAATGTGCGAAAAAAATATCATGTCATTAAAAGGGCGTGGCTTTTGTTACGTAACTTTTTCGCACAGGTTTAATCAGTGCGCTGCTTAAAAGTAGGGTAATTAAAGAGTGGTTTTTTTCGGCGATATTTTGCGCAGAATGAGGCCTGCAGAGGGCATGGGATGAACATCTCCGGTCTATTTTGAAATAGGTGTATAAATAGGCGTCCTTTCTGCCAACCCTTCCTCTCGGGCAACGATCTTTCAAGAAACTACTCGTGTTGTCTAGAAGATTCTGTGGTAATTACCATTTTTTAAATGGTGTCTAATTAGATTCGCATGTGTGATTTTAGTCATGTGATAGTGGGTGAGATGGAATTGGTGAGAAATGTGCCTGGTAGTAAGGATGACCATCGATTTAGTGTCAAAATCGAGTCAAATTAATGGTTTGTGTAAACTGACAGTTTCTCACGCTGAAATTTTAATCGGGTTTGGACAAATTGGGAAGCCGGGGCCTGCAGGGGCCTAAATATGGCCTCGATTTTTATGACAATATTGACTTGGTATACGGTAGTAGCCTATATGTACTGAACGAGTATGTGTAGCCTATACTATAGGATACAATAGCGTATGTACAGAGCATCGAATACCGGTACGTAGAATTCCACGCGAAATATTTAGTGTTACAATTATGCACCCTTTACATTTTACGCCCCCAAATTGTGGAAACATTTTCTAGTCTATACACTGCATAGGCCTACTATTGATTTTGTACTGCAAATATTTGCGCCCATTTTAAATCGCTGAAGCCCTATAAAAAAATAGGGCATTGCACTGTGCATGATCATGTTGTAGTTCCTTGCCGCATTAGAGTTGCATAATTGAAGGGATTGGCAGTGAGCTCTATAACAACCCTCTTATTACATTGAATGGTCCAATCCAGGAATAATAGTCAACAGAAACAGGCAATATTGCGGATTTGAGTTTCGCATATGCAAATAATGTGCTATCATAAAACCAATAAACCTTTATGCAAACAATGTGCTGCATAAATCGTGTCTCATTTGAAGAGCTGCAATTATGTGCAGGCGAGGATTTCTGGAGGATTTTGACCTAGAAAATCGCTGAAATTTTTATTGGTAGAAATAAGGATCACGCTTTAATTTTGATGTCTTGCAGTCCTTACACGCAGTTCATATAAACAGGCCATGCACCTTATTGCATTATGCGGGTGTCCCATATGGAACTGTAAATTATTTTGTGTAGGCCTATACTGGCCTATACGTAGTGTGTGTGATGTAGAGTTTGTTGACTTGCGCAAGTTTCTACTTTCAAATATTTCTTAGGGTGTGGCTATGACCTGAGATTTTGCAACAAAAATAGGATCTGCCCTAATTCCTTCCTAAATATCAAAATTTTGATATGTAGGTAATAAATTATCTATAACATCATCTTATTAAAAGTAACTATTTCTACTGAACAACATGCAGTTTTGTTACTAGAAAACTCAAATAAAAATGCGTAACAATTCCATAATACATGCACAATTTGAAGGTTTTTAAAATTAAATTTTGTTGTATGACCATCTCGATTCTTCGGAATTGCTGTATGGTAACAAATGGCCCCCTTTACTCATCCTGACATGTTGTCTTTAATATATTGACAGGTCCATAACATGAAAGAAGAAGGTCCCTGCGGATTTTGCGGTTCACCAGCCACCCTGAAGTGCAGTTCCTGCAGCTCGGTCCATTATTGCAGCCGCGACCACCAGAAGTCTGCTTGGAAGCGCCACAAGAGCCAATGTCGTCCGTACAAGAAGCAGTCCTCCGAAGGTCTAGGCCGTCACTTTGTCTGCATCCGAGATCTGAAGCCAGGAGAAATCATCTTGGAAGAAGCTCCACTGGTGGTCGGACCTCCTCGTTACACCATC
>JYFJ02004333.1:0-33701 GCA_000934665.2 Catajapyx aquilonaris
CTTTACTCGCCGCCACATTGTCCCATTTTTTCCAAAGTCTCATCAAATGATCTCACATCACAGCAATATATTGATCTTCAACGCGCATAGTTCATATTTCAAGTTCCAACTGACCTAAAGGGTCATAATAATTATGTCCTTTATTTTCTAGCAGCGCTGTTTTAAGTCGTTAGAGGAACAGGAAGGATTCTATTTGTCAAGTGTCACTGCTACATTGTAAATCACAAAACATTAAAAGAGCAACACTGATTAGTCTCTCATGGAGCGTCAATGTTTAATGCGCTTTTGATACTTTTTTGTTGCTAAAAAGCACCAAGAGAGCATTAGAAGATCATTAAAAATTGATGCTCCATAGGAAACTCACCAATGATGCTCTTGGTTTGAAATTTACATTATAGCCGTGTAGGCAAAGAATTCTTTCGAGCAGGCTGACCTCCCGCTGTAACTGGCTCCAAAAATTATTGTGGGTCCCAGCTTTGAGCTTTCCCAGCAGATGGGATGCATCTGTGAACCCATCCCAACCTTCTCAGAAGGGCCCATGCCAAAAGTGAAAGCGGTACAATGCAGTTTTCCAAAAAGTCCTCCTACTATCCTTCTTTACTCTTAGGTCTGGTCCTAATGATGAGTTGAATAAAATTACTCTGAATTTTCTAATTTTAGAGTACAAGTTCTCTAGTATATAGGATCGTACGGTTTTTAAAAAATCATTTTTTTCGTTTTTTTTCATTTTTTTTTACAGCTAGTCGCATGGGGCCCCTAAACGCCTGGGCCCCCCGGGCAAGTGCGCATCGTGCCCATACGGTAAGACGGCACTGCCTCGACAAATGTATAGGCTACATCGACAGAGATTAAAAACTATGTAAAAGCCATCTTTGTAACCTTGCCAGTTTTTTTTCTAGAGTGGGGGCCGGTAGGGCAAGTTGTAACAATGGTACAACATACACGAACAATAACTTATTATTAGGCCTACTTGTAACTTGAAATGACTGGTGCTGTACCTCATTTTAGACATTTCTTTCCCAAAAAGGGTGCGGATACAGTGTAATAGGCCTAACGGGCGCCACATGTAGGCGCGCACACAGGGTATGTGTGCCACAATTGTGATTCTGACGACTCTGTACATCAAGAGGCCAGGATTGAAAGTATATGAGGATATGTCTCGTAATAATCTTGTAGCCAATGATGAAGAGTAGCCTGAATTAAAAATTCGCCTCTGAGTTTGACATTATTGATATTTTTACACCCCGGTATTGAAGACCTCGGGAGAAAAAACAATCAAGGTCCATCACATGTGTAACTGAGATATTGCAATTTCAAACCTGGAAGAGCATAGGTTTTTTATTTATCGACATCAGTACCACATGTAGCAAATGGCAGGTCCACATGAAAATGTGGATAAGACTGGGGTGTCAATGGCATGAGGCTCTGCAAATCATTGTAAAACTATTTCGCTTGTGAAATTGGCAGTCGCCCTGGATACATCTCACGAGGAGCGGACCTGAAGGTGCTACATGCCTCTTCACGACATCCGACGATCCCCATGGCTCATCAAAAGTGTTCCTGTGAAAGATGAGCTTGGGTTCGCTGTCAAGGATCTTCTTCCCTCTGCTTTTCTGGCTTTTCTGAATAGGAAATAGGCATTTTGAGACATAGAGTTTTTGTAGGTATGAATTACGCAAAAAAGGATTCGGCTTTCGACGTGGATCTGCAAAAAGCCAGAAGGAACAAAAGTTTCAGAACACTTGGTATTCTAAGCTAGTCAAACTATCCTATGGAATATGTAACTCGTTTTTGAAAAAAAAGTGGACCTTGATCGTTTTTCTCCCGAGGTCAGTCAATTATTCCCCTTGTTACGTGCAAATAAAATTTTCCCACATTATATCTTTTTAATATATTTAAAAAACCTTTAATTGCTAGACCTCCTATTTCGAAATCCTTTATTATATCAGATGCAGGGGTAAGAATAAAACACATGCAATTGCAGGGAGAGAAGAAAGGAAAACCCAGATATATTTTTTTTATAATGCTGAAGTACACCTTCTTATCTTTTTATAACATTATCTCCATCAGAGTGAGTCTCATTTATCATTCCGCTGCCTCAGCCTGAGAGTGACTGAAACGTAACTATTACTCTATTAGTTACGGATAATGTCAGTACCATGCTTAAAATTAATTTTCGCCAACTTGCTAATTTCATAAATTTATGGTTTGCATTCAATTAGTATAACAACTGGAATTGGATAAGAAAGAGAACTGCCGGGCAGGTGGGAATTAATTAATTATGTTTACACTTCCGCCGGTAAAAACATCTAGCCTATAATAATTATGAAGTGGTCAATAACTGCAAGGGCCAGAGGCGCAGTATTTTAAACCCCTTGTAAATTATTTAATGCTACATGGAACTAACTGTTTTGTGCTCATTGCAGAATAATTTTTTCACGTACTAAATTGTAACTTTTGTCCAGCGGCTGCAAAAAGTTATTTATTCTTGTTCCTCTTCCAGCTGTAGATTGTTCTCTTTCCAATTCCGATTCCACTTTTGTCAGACTTTTCTACAATAATTTTTTTTTTTTTTTTTTTTTTTTTTTTTTTTTTNCTCCAAGGGTGGGTGGGAGGGGATGTGCAAAGTGCAAGTGCAATGTCTCTAATCGTCATTTTGTGAACTCCCCCGGGTGGCTTAGTCTGTCGGAAATTGCCACCCGAAACGAAGCCAGAGATGGCCCAACTCTGCACGAAAGAAGGTGGGAACCCCGGGTGGGGATTGAACCCGGGACCTTAACTTCCGTGGGCGCGCGCGTTACCGCGGCGCCACTCCGTCTCCCCACTTTTCTACAATAATAGCAGTGCGTATCATCAATCACATCCAGTCTTATCTGATCATACACTTCGTACAGTAGCCTACCTTCAACAATGGGCATGTCACTGGAAGAGTAAGCTGCTCCCAATGAAATTCCAGAATCCGTATTCAGGCCAGGTTTATCGAAGCGAATGAGTAGTATGTCATGTATGTGGCCCAGACCACTTGACCTATGCCCTTTGACACTCGTAATTACTTTTAATTACCATAATTAATTTTAATTGGTTTTAATTAATTTATTGTCACCAATCAATTAGTCATTATTATTATTATTATTATTATTATTATTATTATTATTATTATTATTATTCTGCGAGGCACTCTTTGATCGTTCTGTTAACAAGATTTCTCATGCAGAGAGTCAGATCCATCAACTGTTCTGCATGAGATGTATTCCCGTCTCTTTTTTAATGTTCATTTTGCATCCATCTGGAACACATGATATATATTATAATAGTAGTACACCTTTCAAAAGAAACAAATGCAGAAGTAATTGCCCAAATACGTTATATGTCTCTTCAAAGAATCTTCATCTTCTCCTTCTGGCATTGCCATACTAGGCATGCTTGCCATACGCACACTGGATGGTCAGGCAGCTCTCTTTGGAATGCGGTGGAGACCTGCTTCCCAGGGTAGTGCCTCTTCCTTTCATTTTTTTATTTGTCAATTACCATCTGCTTCTATAGTTCCTGCGAGACAGAAACGTTCAAAACATTCCTAACAGGGAGATTATTGCTATTCAATTCAGTACTTAATGTTAATAAATGGAAGAAAAAAAAAACATGTAGAGAATTACTGCACATTAGAAATGACCAACCCATTAATGTCCTCCAGGCGTTATTATTCCCCAAGCATCAATAAATTACAAGCCAAACTTAACTGCAAATGAAGGCGATTACTTGCAATGTGGGATCTTTGTTGGTCATGTGACAAAAATTGACCAATGAGAAGGAGCATTTCCTGGTAGAATAACTCTATGCAACACAATATTTGTCCATGGAAATTTATTGAGTTATTTCCATGTTCCTTATTAGGTCATTCGTAACTCATAATGACCATTCATTTTGTCTTTCATTTGAAGAGCACAGGGGAAAAAGGGGGAATGTCACACAAAAAATGTCCATGAAAAATCGAAGAAATAGCTTTATTTCTTCACGTGTATAAAGAATAATAGGGATATCTTCACGTCATTATATGCAACTGTCACCCTTGTACCCATGGAAAGCCTCCAGGTATAAGTGTCACCTATGCTACTATTGTACTGTGCACTTGGCAGGAACCCCAATGGAATTTGACATTCCCCCTTTTTCCCCTGTGCTCTTCATATTTTGTTTTTGACCTCAGCTCAGGGCAGTCAAATAATCAAAATCCTCAATATAAAGCAGTTTTTCCCAATCAAGTGGGGCTAAATGTTGCTAGACCATCTCGGATTTTTCTGAAAACAATCACAGCTGTACACACCTATGCCGTAACACTGCATATCAAGTTTCTGCGAAATTGCGAATTACGGTGGGGATCAAAGACCAAATGAATTCCCATTATGAGTTACTTTGTGTCCTAAGGAACACGAATATGACGATGAATTTCCATGGACAGAAAAAAAGTCAAATTTTGTTGCATAGTGTAATCTACAAGTAGTATAGCAGAGGCTTATTTGGATCATGTGATTAGCATGTTGATAGATTTATTAGGCTTTTTATGGCATACAGCAGCATTGGCTAAAGAAGGTTATGATGAGACGGCTATGTCAGCAATTAGTGACATTTCAAGAAATAATAAGGCACCTTCATTAAACTAGGACACGCCTCACATGGTATATCAACTTGGGAAGTCTCTCATTATCAGTTGAATATGTTTTAAACGGCGGTAATGCAAAAAACCTGTCCTTCTTACACATGACATCAGCCTGTGTGTCGCAGGCACTAATATTTTAATGCAGCATCGGTAAGCTTATTAAGCCGGCTTACAGGTATTAAGCAGAGAAAAAGTCCTTCATCACAACACTGCAAGTCCTTTTAAGAGCTTCTAGGGTTCTCATTTAGCTGATGAGGTAACACAGGACAGGAAGGATTGCAGGTTAGTTTCTGCCACAATAAATGCATCGTTGTCAATAATCGTAGTTAAACACAACAGGGTGGTGCACTGTGCTGTATTACTACTGCTACCATTGTTACAGGAAGACAATTTGCCAAGGATGACTGGACGTATCGCTTCATATTTGGAGAATGTGTATCTTCAGTACGAACTGTTATCAGGCCTGTATATGCTGGAGCCTCGGGAAAAACGCATGTTCAGTATCCTTTCACAATCTTGTTCAGAGCATATATGGTGTAATATCATTTGATATGCGACTCTTTAACGCAAGTTAATAGACTCAACATTGCTGTTTCTGTTGGCCGTCAGCTTCTATTCATTATTTGCCTATCTCCGAGAATAGCACCACACTCATGGACTCATATCTTCTGTTTAAAATCGCGAAGGGCTCTGAATTTGCATGAAATCTAATCTGGACTAATCCAGCATTTTGTAATGTTACCAAAATACAGTTGATATTAACCAAATGTTAAGGCATGTTAATATTTGACAGAATTTTTAAGTGGCATTTGGGGGGGATTCTCAACTGCGTAGGGGCGGCCGAGGGGGTAAATCCGGCACTGCCTGGATGACTTACTTCAGTCATTCAGATTAGACCCTTCAGTTTGTAAGAAAAGCTGCACATAAATAACAACATAAAGCAAAGTTTGCGGAACCGGCTGTTAAACCCTGAGCGTGGATGGATTCTAGATGAGACTGCCTCGGTAAGTAAGGGGAATACTTGCCGCATAAATGTATGCTCTTGCCATTTTTTATGGAGCTGCTGAGATTAAGTGAAAATAAAATCATTGCATTAATAATTTAATTGCCCAATTTTCTATCGTCAAAACTACGTATAAAGTAGCTTGTAACAGGATGGCACGTCACATCTTACGATGCCATCTAAATTATGGCGTTAGGATCTCTCTTGCTCATTTCCTCTACGATCCATTCTATTCCTGAATAAATGTTGTCACCCATGAGAGCGCTGCAGCATTGCAGCTTCCACTTGTACCTCGTGACATTTTTCAGCTGAAGGCTCTGAAAAAATCAATTAGTGTCTAGCAAAATCTGCACACATTCATCACACCAACCTCAGTGAGATCCGCCTGTAACATGGAGGATACTAGCTTTTTGGGTTTGTCCTGCTTGTTGGCCAGGATCAGAATGGGAGTATTCAACCTCTAGCAAACAGAAAGAGTGTATAATGAAACTCTGCCGCTATGGCATTAGGTGCTACTAAAGGGCCAGATGTGCTCATCACACAGCCACAACGAAATAAAGGTGACTCTGGTTCACTTTCCGTTGCGGCTGAGTTCAGCTTATGCCATCTGCCCTGTTAATAAGTACTTCGTCAGACATCAGCTGCTGAAATTCCTTTCCAGACTCAAGGAAGCGCGACTGATCCTTGCTATCTACAATCCAAATAATCCCATCCGTGCCGTCAAAGTAGGTGTGCCAGTAGGACCGCTGTGACTCTTGACCTCCAACATCCCAAAAGCTCAGAGAGGACCTGAAAAGAAGAGAGAATAAGATGCCAAATTTCATTACCACATCAACATAGCCAACATACCCTTTGTACTCCAGAGTCTTAGCACGGTAACCTTTGGTGGTAGTGAGGCTTTCGATGTCATCGTTACCAATGAGCCGCTCATAAATGGACGATTTCCCAGCATTGTCTAAACCCCTGGCTAGCGCTAAGGTTCAGAATTAGTCACTTTAAGGCACCAACTATGTAAAGGATACAGCAAGAGGATTCTGAACTCCTTTTCTTTACTCCTCAGGTTATGGAGAATGTTCAGGAGGCCCATACCTTCTTGGCGGCACTACAAGGAGAGTCCTGAATTTTGATTTTTCTTGGCCATAAAAATGGGTGAATCAAGGACAAATTAAGAGAGTGAATGAAATAATTTAGGAACTGTAAACAACTGCTACCTGGCATCGGCAAAATCAGTTTTGATCTGTTGTATTGCACACAATTCGCTGGTCAATCTCTGCTGCCCCAAATAAGTACAAAAAAAAACTATGCGTAACATGATTTTATACACTTTTTGCATTCTCATGCACATAACGGTACAAAAATAGAAACCCTGAATTTATCATTAGGCAGTGTTACGACAATTTTTCCCTGGTTTTAGAGGTTGCTTACAGTCCATCCGCTAGACTTTCTGATCTTTCCATGACTTTTACGTGATTTTCCAATACACTTGAGCCGCGCTTTGTGAGGAGGAAGTCGCATACATTTTTTCTTTGAAATCTTTTGTGGTCTCTTCTTTGTCTTTTTGCTGTTGAACTTGCGGCTAACCAAAGGACTCTGAGATGTGTCCATGGGCACTTCGTCTGCAACTGTTGTCATGTCCAGTCCAGGATCATAATTCGACTTGTTAACAACTGTTGTCATGTCCAGTCCAGGATCATAATTCGACTTCTTAACAACTGTTTCTTTTGCCAAAGACAAAGAGGTGGATGCTTCACTTCTTGTCACAGGCTGACCAATGTCATCAACAGTGGTAAGAATGGCACTAGCTGCAGGCACTTCTGCTTTTTTCGTGACTTTCTGACTCTGGACACTTTGTGAACCTGCAGCCACTGGCATCAGCTCATGTCGTGAAACAGATTCGCCAATGTCTTCTAGTATGTCTAACAGGTCAGGGTCCACAATAGACTGCTGCAGTGTGTTCATCTCCTCCCTATGTTCCACTCGGAAATTGTCCAAGCATTTCACTGTCCTGATCATCTTCTTCACCTGAGTTCTGTGGAAAAAGTTACATCAAGTGACTTGGCATTGTTTGCGTCTAACTATTTCAGACTTACCCTGGCACATCGTCTAACCAGCTGCAGTCAAGCCATATTCTCAGCGAGTTTGGAAGTTCACAGTCCTCCGGCAACCAGTCACACCCAACTAAATTAAGGCGGCACAGCCAGGGATAAAGGACATCCCACCATTCACATGCCCATCGTGTCAACCCATGGCAGATGACCCTGGCAAAATGGAGTCAAATTTTTGACATGTGAGGCTCTGAAACAGTGTTTAAATATATTGTTCGAGCGCTACACAAATTAAGGAAGCTAAAAAGGAAACAGCAGGTTTCGGTACACATTGGACATTGAGGAGCACTTTAGCAACGTTCTGGATCACACCTTCTAGAAAGTAAACATGACTATAGTTGGCAGAAAGCCAACAGGTCAGTGGAGAGTTCTGAGTAATGCTGTCAATAAGTCATGCGCAGAAGAACAGTGGGCCATTAAACCATGGAGGGGGGTACAAATTGGCACACTGATAACTAATGAATAGAGAACGGATTTCTAGGTTTTTACCTACTTTTTATTTTGTAGGCAGAACACCGGAACCAAAATATCTATCCATTTCATAACACAAGGACCTCAAAAATCGCAGTTTTATAGAACCTAAAAATGCCTATTTCGGGTTTTGGGACCTAAATGGCCTATTAGTGCCTATTAGTGCCTATTTCGACCTTTTTTATGCCATTCGGTAAGATTTTCGAGAGTTCTGCAGGTTTTCCGTTCAAGGAATCCCTCCCACTTCAACCTGTGACAAGCGAAGAAGCGGTTGATCGGCAAGATCCCGGGTAATATGCCGTTAACAGCTATTGCGAGTCAAAATAACTGTTATTAATAGCAGTTAAATAAGCTGCTACATTCGGCCCGACGGATTTTCTATCGGCCATATCGGCTTCCCGTGAGGGAGCATCTTAACTGTCGCCGAAAATCTGCGATTAACCAACGAAAATATGGAATAACTGCTAGTTTGTTACTGCTCTGCAAAATTCAATGGCCAGGAGTAGGCTGTAAATATGTGTAGAAATTAAAATAAATTTGAACCAGCTTGATTTATAGTGCCTATTTAAGAGCCTATTTTGACTGTTTTCAGGGCCTAAATGCCTACCTATTTGAGGGTTTTTGAGAACCTAGAAATCCGTTCTCTACTAATGAAGCATTTTTTCCCTCCCAAATAAAAGGGTGCTACTGAGAAAGACATTACTTCAGTTGTAAACTAGCACGTATGACATGTACAACATGCAATGTTTAGGTCATTAAGCACACACTCAAGCTGAGAGTGGGCTCCATTTGGAGTTCCACCTACACAACGATCAGCCCTATCCCCAGCTTCTAGTGGCCATGGGAAGTTGTCCAAACTGTTTGCTTCCACCAGGAAGTGGAACCAAACTACAACACAAGCCCTCACATCATTGTTCCCTGGCCGAATGCATCAGCTATGGACAGCAAGTATCATGACTGGACAGGAAAAGAGGTTCTTCCTCAGGTTCAGGCACCTCATGGCTCCGTAATAAGGTAATAGTGGCCTACTTTGGGATATTTACATGATGCACTATTTTTAGCTCACTGACAAAAGCTGACTTTGAGAATGCAGGTTGTCAGTTCTAGCAGCAGAGTCGCCAGCGATCCAGCCGTGGAGTCCACGAGTACGGCAGACTGCCATAGGTCAGCAACCACTCCCCGCCTGAACTTCCCGCCTGAACTTCAGAAAGAATGCAACAGGCACCCCGCCACCATCACAAAACCTTATATGTGTTGTAAACGTTATCTCAGCAGATGTGTGGTTGAAATATGATAGCTAAAAATTATCATTGGGTAATGAAATAACAGACCTAGTTCAATTCACTGGCACATTGTTACAACTATTGGAGTGTATTTAATCAAAAATTTAATAACATTTTCCTGTAAATACCTTCATCTATAAATCAGTTTAAACTGACAGCCATGTCAAATTACTAACCAATTTTCCAGCTCCCAAAATCTAATTGTGTACATGTCAATAAGTTACGGTCAGATCAATAATGCTCTCGAGTTTTTAACAAAAATAAGTCTTTTATCTCTGAACACGCTTCCACCATCTAGTTTTCATTAAACAGCCAAACGTTTCAGCTAATTTTCATGTTAAAAATAAAAAAGGTCAGTATAAAATGTTGGTCAAGTACATGAAACCAATCTCACCATATCCGACTAAGAGTTGCCAAGTTGATCAACGCCACATTCCAATACTGCCCGAAAGCCATCCGCTGGAAGAGGTACGGAGCAGCCCTTTTGCAACAGTCGTAAATGTGAACAGTAATCTTGGAAAAGGCCTGAATCCGAACCAACAGGTACTGAAGCATCTGTCGGGTAGGCATATGGATATCTCGCTTGGGGTTGACAGGCAACTCACGCGGAACAGTGTCAGCAAAATTGGCCATTGCAGACAACAAGTCCAACGCCAGGTACCTCCTCAGAGCCTGCTTCACCTGAAAAATACTGGCATTAATACTTTGAACCAATTGCAACCTGTACTTCGCCATAAAATTTACTTTACACTCTGAGAATATCAGGGATCGAATCTTTTGTCCATGTGCTAATAAGTTCGTACTCCAAACATTTATCTGGAGTGCAAATCACTTATTTTGGCGTGCTTAATTTTTAATTACTTGGTTTAGCTAGTTTAAAAAAGTAGGACGTCACGCACAGTTTCGACACCATTTATTTCCAGTACGTTATGCTCCTTTTGTACTAATCAGACGTCCTTACTCTTTTGAGTGTCTGGTATCCCTTGTCAGCCCGAAACTGGTGCTTCATCCTGTAGATCATCCTGGACAGCAGGGCTCCTTCCACCTGCAACGCCTGCTGATTCCGCAGAACCCGAGTCGCATCCTGCAGCACCTTATAGAAGACCTTACTCTCATCTACAATTAGGCAAAGACATCTATAAATACACTAGTACATAATTTCATGACTTAATCAGCATTAGCATAGTGGCCACGTGCTCCTTTTTTTTGTTTGTTGAGAAACCATGTGGGTTTGAGTCTGTTTTTTTTTTTTTCCACATGCGAATTGTTCCGTGTAGATAGATCCTTTGGGTGGTAGTGTTATGCCCAAACCTTGTCCGATTTTCTTCACTTCCTCTCGGGTCAGGACGCACATGCTGTTGGGAGGAGGAGACAAGCGGAGGTCATTCCAGGGCGCCGCCATCTTGCCATTTGGAAAAAAAAGGGGACGGTCGAACGTAGCATAGCAGCTACACCGCCTACTGCTCATTCTCACTTATTTTATTTAAAAATGAATTGGTACTTGTCAATTAATTGGTACGTGTCAATTAAAAATTAGATTATGTATTTAATTAAATGTTGACAGTGTGTGAAGGGTAGCTATTATTAATCAATAAGCTGCTACCCGCTGCTTATTCCAATATGGCGGCTTTGGCGCCTTAATTTCAAATTGAATATAAATATAAAGAGGGGTCATTTCCGCAATAAAATCTATTTATCCACAGTATAGTACACACATTGTGGGAATCTAACTCGCATCCTGCCAGTTCATTTCGTGGATCATGCGCAGCTCGTACATCTTGAATGACTCTGTAGTGTCAGAGTACAGGGATAGGATCTTGTGCACGGCTGTCAAAGCGAATGTGCAGCTGGCCACGCAGTTTATCAGGAACATAATCTTGAAAAGCAGCACCAAACATTGGTTTGGACCGCAGTTGCATGTGTCACGTTCACACACCTGTACGGCTTTCTTGACCGAAGGGACGTCCGCCTTATCGGTTTGGCCATGATGGTGCTCTTCGATGAACCGTTTCTTCACGACAGTCTGCGGAATGAGTACTGTTGGTGATGACTGTGCCTTTACACTTTTGTGCACCTTACCGTTTCGGATACACTGGCCTTGATGTGGACAGGCTTGGTTCTATGCTTTTTGTCCGGTCGGGGATGTCGAACTGGGACATCGTCACAGGCGCACTCGGCGTTCTTCTTCAGGTCCTGGCCATCTAGAGACGATCGCTGCTTGACTTGGTTCAGCTGACGACTGACCAGATCGTATATGTCGTCGGTGTATCGTCGCAAGTGGTCCGGAGCCATCGTTGTCACAAGGGTACATGTGAAGAGGCAACAATATGGGCGACGTTGCCGTGGACACTCAACAATAGATGGGGAGGGGAAAACAGCCTTATTTCTAAGGCTTGATTGCTTTGACAGAGAGAAGGGGTCATCATCGGAGCGTGAAGTTTTCAGGGGGGGTATTATTATGAGAGGGTTACCGGGCAACGGGACTTGGAGTGAAATGTCGGTACGGTGCACCCAAAAGTAGACCCTGCGTTAATTGGCAGCAATGACATTTAAGTGGGGAAAAATAGGGGCTGTCATTAAAATCATTAATCTGCATTTGTATAATGACAATGGTGCCGAACTGATTAAAAATTGTGGATATTTTCATGTTTCTTGCTAAGCTGACATTCGAAGGCAACTGAGGTCATACCAAACCTGGCAACATTGGCCCAGAAAGTCCCCTAAATTACATGCCTATTAGGCATAATGACAATTATTTAGAATGACGGTACTTGCTCTAATGCACAGTTAGCCGCCGTCACCTGGTCTAGGGGAGGCCTAATTATGTTACGGGGAGTGACCCACCTTTAACCCCCCCCCCCCCCAACCCATGTCACATCTGACCTAATGAGCCTTCACCGTCACACTCTTGTAATAATTATTTCTAACGAAGCTTCAGTTCAGTATGGACCAAACAAGCCGAAAATAATTGTGCAAAATCTGATCACTCCTGATTTAAAAACCGACATCTTACATCTACATATAATATATAAAATGCAAAGTTGGTTTGCTTGTCCATTTTACACCCATTTCATACCCATCTGTATGTATATAGAAGGAAAAGTTTGTTTGTCACTTTTAAACCCATTTCATACCCATATAAGAGGAGGCAAAGTTTGTTTGTTTGCCCATTTCATAACCCACCTCATACAGTATATATAATCTATGTACAAGGCAAAGTTTGTTTGTTTGTCCAATGCGTACCAATTTCATACAGTATAGCCTACCCATTTATAAATGTAGGCAAAGTTTACTTGGCCATATGTATATAAACTGCAAAGTTTGTTTGTCCATTTCATACCCATTTATAAAATGTAGGTAGAGGCAAAGTTTACTTTCGTATTATTACAGCATAAAGTTTGTTTGTTTGTTCTGTTTGTTTGTCCATGGCATCAAAAACTAATGATTGATTGTTGCTCATTACCATGCAGAAACACGCGGTGCGAAGAACGGGCTCCGCTGCTAGTTTTCTGATAAAACATTAATAAATTCTTCACAAATTGATCCACATATTTTGCATATGTAAATTCAACCCTTACTCTAAAGACAGTCTTGGAATTACTGTAAGTGACAACCTTTTTTTTTAATAATACGTTTTTTAAATGTACTTTTTTTCCTCCATAATATATATATTTTTTGCCTGCATGTCGTAGTGGCTTCCCATCCACCCTGCTGCATTCAGCCCTGCGATTGGCTGGCCATGTCCGGCTCGCATTTTGATTGGTCTGGTTGGTCCGGGTACGGCCGGGCCTCCAGCGCGCGCAGTCAGTGTCGGTGCAACTGCCAGTGGTGAAGGGTCGCACATATTTTGGTGGTGTCGGGGTGTGACATTTCCCCCCCCAAAAAAGAAAGAAAAAAATAACAATCCAAAAAAATAATAATTTAAAAATATAACATATTGTCACAATTTTTTGTACCCATTTTTTTTTGTCCGGAGGGGGTGGTGAATGTGGATATAATTATTTTTGAGGTGCGACAGTACGACTGGAGATGACGGAAATGACGTGAAGTAAATAAGGAAGAGGACAGGGGGTGTCACTAGCAGCGGCGGTGCTCTGCAGTGGTGGCCAGGTGAGTTTGTTTTTTTGCGATAGTTTTGTAGATAGTTATCGACCCCCTAGTTTTAAAGTGACGCAGGTAGGTGATGCGTCACTTGTTGGGGGGGAAATGGGGGAGAAAATGCGGTACTTATGAAAGTGATATAACGAGTCATACTTAACACACCCATATGAATAGTGCCAAAATATTTATTGGGAATACATATTTTGTAGATATAAAAAAAGCGGCTCAAATTTTTTAAAAAATTGCACACGGATTTATTGGACAAATTCTATAGCCTGCGTTAACTATTTTAGTTGGTCATTTGTGCGAATTTTTTTTTGCGAAATGACCGCAACTGCATTGACCTCCATGTTGCATAACGTGTGTAGCAAAATAGTGAGAATCAATACAGTAAAAATATGTCCTTGCAGTGAAAAAAAAAAAACCATCGTCGTATTGATTGGATAGTAGAAAAAAAAAGAACTGATGCACTATTTTTTTTTAAAAAAAAAGAGTAAAAGGTTCGTTATCAATGCTTATCTCGAGCATTGTGTGCAACATTTTGCATTACGTGTTTTGAGAGGGGGGGNGGGGGGGGGGGTAGAGAAACAATCATGCGCAATGAGGCGAATACGTGACAGCTCGAATATGCAAATTGGATCCGACGGTCACACAGCGTTTTGTCTGTGCCCGGCAGAAATTGGCCTTCATGCAGTAATCCTTGGTCATGCTTGGTTGTAATAGAAGTCATCACGTTTTTAGTAGTAACACAGGGTCATATTTCACATGAGTGCGGTTGCGATTTTTTTTTCTTTTGTAGAATTTATCTAAAAATGGTCCAGGGTGGTTTGGACGTTATTGCCTCAAAAGGCACTATTTTCTATTTGCATTATAGGTTTGGATGTAATGTAATGGGGCAGTATGTTATGTGTGTGGTTACTAAGCCTGTGCCACACCCGGTGCAAGCAGGTTGAAATGTAGGACAGTTTGTTGGCATAGGTCCGGGCCCACAATTTAGTATAACAATGGTCTAACTTAAGTATTGTTATAGACACAAAATTTCAATTATTGCCCAAAATTTGCAGTTTTCATAAATGCCCCCAAATGAAGTGGGTTTTCACTATGTATGCAAATTTTCTACTTTTCTGTCCAAGCTCGAAGGCTATTCATTGCAGACGGTCACAACATCACGAGATGACCTTGAGTATCCTATAGGGACATTGACTGTTTTTTTTAACAAATAAAAACATTTTTTAAGCTAAAAATTGGGCTTGTGAGCTTTCCAAGGCGCAAAGTGTGTGAGAGGGGGGGGGGGGGGGGGTTAGGTTAGTGGTAGGAATGGCGATGATCAATACGGGTGTCGGCGCCGGCCTGGGACGCAGCCCACGCCCAATTCCTAGCCTAGGACCCCCCCCCCCCCCCCAAACCGTCGCACAAAACCTCAACCATTTTTAGTTACATAATATTTTTTTTATTACTTTTGAAAAAAAAATATGTTGAAGTAACTTCCGGTCATTGTTATCATTCATGGTTGTTGTGCCAAGCGTTCTGGCGTGCCATATTGGGTTACAAAGAACTCAACAAGCTTCTTATCTATAGAAATATGGGATTGACGTGGGATTGAACCCGGTTTGGAAGATTTCCGATTTTTTTTTATTTATTTGGGGAGGGGGGGGGGGTGAATAGCGTGCGATATGCCCGATTTTCCCACCACTTAATTGTGCAATTATCCAGATGCCGTTTGTGACAGCAGTGTGACCTACCCCCCTGAAAATGTCAGTGGGGTGAGAGCCTACTGCCAGAAGGGGGACGGTTAACACGCGCGCACGCTCTTCATACACTAAATAATATTTAACATTGACATCGAAAAAATTTAACCGGATATGCGACGATTGCATATATTAATATGAACAATTACTGTTCAGTTACAATTTGGTACACAGGGTCCAGTACCGGCTCGAAAATTTGTACAAACAATGCCAGAAAGTAGACCATTATATCGTCAGAGACTCGAGGACCATGAAGCATGAAAAATCAGGGGGCAAAAAGGTGTGAAAACGAGGATCTCCTCTTTATTCGCACTACACACCCCCCCCCCCCCTCTACCACCCTCTACCACTCGACACCCCACCCCCAGCCCTCAGCATTAAATATTGATCCTTGTTCCCGAAGCAGCTTATAGGCCCGGGTTTGCTCTGTGATTAGCCACATATCCAGTGTTGCCGTGGGTAATACCCCATGTGCAACTACCCCCCAAAAAATTGTTTAGAAACTGAAGAAAATTTTTGGGGAAGTTTTAATTGGAAGTGTTTGTCGTGGGAAAAGATCTTGGGAGGACCTTTTGTGATTCCCCGGTCAAGGGCGTGTGACTGTAGATGGGGTGAGGAGGATAGGGATCTGAGCTCAGAATAGGTCAGGTTGCATGCCAGTTGGTATGGCCTTTTGTCCATGGACTTGAATCATTTCAGTGTGTTTTTTTTTTAGGTGCTATGTTCGTGACTATATCGACACTTCTGGTGGTACTTACGGAGTAATGAATAATTTTTGATTACTTCTAATATATTTTATGGCTGACGTCCTACATATAGGACACCTGCACACTTCTTCGTTTGCTGATAAAAATATTTTAAAACATGCAACAAAAATAATCGGGCATATGGGTGTAATGATTCAATTTTTGAATCATTTTAATAATAACATTTAACAATTTGAATCATTTAAATAATAATATTTAACCATTTGAATCATTTAGCACTTTTAATCATTTAAAAATCTCAGTAATTTAAAATTTTCAACCAAAAATAATCAGACATATGGGCTAAATTAATATTTTAAATAATTTAAATATTTTTAACAATTTAAAAATCTTAGCAATTTAAAAGATTTCAACAAAAAATAATCAGGCATATGGGTTAAATTAATTTTTTAAAATATTTGTAACAGTTGAAACAATTTCACTAGAGAGACGAACAGCGACCTTAACCCGCCGCAGGCCAACATGCAACTGAATGGGTTATCCATCCACTGGGCATGCGCTGATCGCGGGCCAATCGGAAGCGTCGCAGTAACAATATGAGGCAGACCAATCAGAAGTCTTATGAACGCCCACTACGATTTTAATATTACCAATTTACATAATTTATATTTCCCCCAAAAAAGGGGCGCACTGCCCTCGAAAGGGGTATCGTAAATAAATAAATAAATAAAATAATTTATATTCCTAGTGGCGCCTACGACGGATTTTTTCCCCAACTACAGACCTGCGGGTAGTTCAAATTTGCAAAAAATTCATAACGCACGTGTGGACACGTTCTCTCTCCATCGACTCGGGCCATTTAATCGCGAAAGTTTTGCCGCTCATCCGGTGTCCTCCCCCCTCCCCCCCCTTCCGATAATCACATCCCCCCTCGATGCTAGTCTCCGGTGCTATAATGGCAGTGATTGATTCAGGGATGGAGGTGTGGATATCTGTCCGGCTCCATCCTGTATTTACCTGCAGGCTTAAGTGAAACACAGGCGGATAAGCAATGAGCGGCCCCAAAACCGCCAACTGAATAAATGCGGTTCGCTACGTGATTCGCCTAAATGCGGGCTTTCAGCTTCAACGCCCCCATCTATTCAAAGTCTATAGCTATAGAAACATGACGAGAGAAACTATAGGAGGTGGAAACAAGCAGGTTTTTTTTTGCAACATGGTCGACACCGTTATTCGGTTTGAGCATTAACAATGCGTTAATTAAATTATGGTTTGCACTATTCAATTATTGCGGATTGTGTTGTCAATATCCATATAACTGAACTGTTGTTACTGATTCTATCGGGCAAGTAGCCTAATAGCTTGGAGGCCACATTTTTGGCACGGGTTCAAATGGTGACCTCTTGATATGTGTTTTTTTGATTCTTAAGAGGAAATCAGGCAGTCAACAAACAGGATGCAATGGGGAGGGGGGAGAGGGTTGAGTTCTAACACCGGCTATAAATTTAAACACGGCTATTGCATAATGTTCGGCGAATATTCTGCCCCGATTCATTGGCTTTGCGGCCATCAAATCGATGGATGCGATTATATTCGCGTGTAACGAATGGATTATTGACCGCCATTTATATACCGAACTTGATCCGCTCTGGTCAAACAAGACGGCCAATGTGTGTACTAACCCCCATCTAATTTTGTGTATACTGCACAAACAATAAGTGCAATAATTGTGGATAATCTTATCAAAAATATGAGCAAGAAATTATGATTATAATTACAATAAGCGCTGAAAAAGACTGTTTATGAGCTCCAAAGTTACAAAATGGCCCACATGCATATACATGGGGAACCGTGATTCTTCCAAACTGCCGACGCTAATGGGAATAAAAATGACTGCAGCAAAAGAGCTTTGTAACTGATCCTGTTTCTGATGTGAAGAAACCATTTTTTTTTGGTGGGGTCACACATGGACCAACATGGGAAATGATACGACTTAAGTTCCATCTGGTGGATGTGATTTTTTTTTTAAATCTGTCTGAATAGAAATTCGGGACAGCATTTAACTTGAAGGGTGGGTCAGTTAGTGTATGACAAAAGGTAGGGTCGGTTCGGTTGAATGAATCAATTGCTCCCTCGATTCACTCTTGGCAACTGCCCATGAAATGATATCTGATATGGAACGTGGCCTGGAGGAATATTCTGGTGGAGGCCAAGAGATCATCTGCATATATATCATGCAGTCAGCACTGTTCTAGAAAATGCTCAATATTACGTAAACTCTGCAACAATAATGAAGTCAGCCTATTTATATGACTTTCAGATGAAATGCATGAAGATTAATTAACATTAAGAAACAATTGGTTTAATCCGGTAGCTATTGGTTCAATTGCGTAATGTTGTCGATATAAATTGGCGTACTATATTATTTTTTTAAGTACATAACGTTGAAAGGTGATCGATACAAAAGAGGCGGTACTGAACCGGACCTTATCACGATGGCTTTCCAGGAGTTTATGCGGCATGCCATGTGACACGCAGGGCAAGCAGTGTCAAGGAGCACGTCACGTAAGAACCCCCCCCCCCCNCCTCGTAAAAACTTTTGTTACTATCGTCCAAAGTCGCACTTTGCACTTTTAGAAATGAGAGGAAAATTACGCTCCGTCACTTAATCGCTGATTTTCCACGATTCGGTTCGTTGAATTCTTGCTCAAATTTTTTTTTTGAAGAATCCGGGCAGGGTATTAATTGGGAAAGTTGGGACCGGATTTTATGCCTTTGTGGATCACCCCCCGGTTAATAAGGGTTCAATTGTTGGAATTTTTCTGATATGCCATGTACTGCCCTAGTATAGTACGAAACGCCCTGGGACATCCTATGGATATCTATATATCCAATGAATCTGCAATTACTCTAGACGTTTTGTATACAATTTTAGCCTGGCGCGTATGTATAGGGAATATCCTGCGAGTCAGGCCTTTTGGCTAAATGCAAACTGGCCCTTATCATGTAGAAACAACTGGACTCTGACGCCTTTGTCCATACCCCAGTACTGATTTAACTAACATCCAACCTGTCGCATTGTTTCAGAAAGGCTTTGAGGTAATGAAATGCATTAGTTGAGTCAATACAACGGGCACAGATTGTCCTAAGCAATCAGTTGCGGTGAAGATATGAGTCTGAATTGTTGCATTTACTGGAGGGTTCACACAGGTATTGTTGTTAAAGGCTTATAAAGCTGGCATAGCATCTTTTGATAAAGTACTGTTGATGAACTTGGCCGTATTTCAGATCTCACCACTTTTTACGGCCAAGCAGTCAGGAGAACTTGGCCTTTTTTTTACAGAAATGTTTTTGGTGGGTAAAGTATTCTTTAACGAGGTACTGTTGACTGTTGCCCGAATCAGCCTTTGTTAGTCGTTATCGTCAAAATACCATTTTCTGAACGAAGCTGCCTGATGCGAAATCGATATTTTCCTTTTAATAATAAGACGTTCGTTTTTTTTATTATTATTATTTAGCTCCACTTTTTTTTTGAAAGGGGTCGCACGCAATCTTGTCGGATCTGGACGCGATCCGGGTACACTAAACCATGCATTGTTTCGCCACAAGTCATCGTTGATTCATTGCCTAACGTCACGCATTGGGAGCAAAAGCAGAGTTACTTTGTATACTACATTATTGATTGACCTGGAGGCTAGGAAGCCTAAACCATGCGTGTGCGTTTGGGTTAATATTAAATTCTGGGGGGGGGGGGGGGCACAAGGGGNCTTGGAAGGCGTGAAATGCAAAATGGGTTTTTTGGGAGGTCTGGGTGGCCTGAAGGCTTTTGGTCCCGCATTCCTGAGGACCGGGTTGAGGGTGGGTGGAACAGGGGAGAGTATAGTGTGGAGAAAGAAACTTAAAAGAAAAAAAAAAAGGATCAAGGTAGTGGATTTGTTGGTTGGTTGGTTTCAGATGGTCTAGTGCGCATCCCACTGCGCATCAACACTTTCCCCCCCTTTTTTTTCCATTCAACCTGGACACTTCGTTCATTCCTCCAAAAGCTACATAAAAACCTGGCCTAGTAATGACCAGGGGTCGTACTTGTCGCGCCACGATCAGCTGGCGGTAAAATAGCAAATTTTTATATACGATATTTTAAGCTGTGATTATGATAAATCGCATTTGAACTTGGGACTGAAATTCGCAAAAAAATGACTCCCTGCAGTATCTCGACCCTACACCGTTGGGACTATTTAAATATGCATATTTAGTTACGAATTCACATAACCTTACCATACGTAATTATGAAAATAACATCCAATTTGTTCCCCCTCCCCCGCACTGTTGTTTTTTTTATATAGATAATCTAATACAAAAGCCCGGTGGCATTTTGTGTGTCGCATCGTTTTGGCCTCGGCTTATTAGTTTCTGGCAGTGCATTTTAATATGGGATGCTGGCCCTGGCTTGATGGCGGAGGGTATATTGCACGCCAGACTTGCAATCCGAACCACTGGTATGGCGTGGAAAGGGCAAATTGAGAAATTGAGCATGGAGCGCGGTTCTGCCCTCCAGGGAAGTTGGGGGCCTCGATGCCAGATTGTTGTCTCAAAAGCAACCATTGGCAACCATGCAGAGAGGAAGAGGAGGGGGGATGAGAGACACACACACACACACACAAAAAAAAGAAACCAGTTTTCTCACTCCGGATGGACACTGGTCATTTTTTGGGGGGTATTTCTAATAATAAAAAATGAGCTGGCAAATTATTGAGCAACAATTTGCATTCTTTTCTTTTTTCGCCAGAACTCTTCCTAATTCTGAGGAAAACAGATGCACGTTTACAGGGGGGCGTGTGGAAATAACAACAAAAAAATATTCCCGGGTTTCCTGCATTCCATTGCGAATTTCGTTCGGTTTTAGCAACCGCGAAATTTCCGGTGTTTTGCCACACTTGGTGATTGACACATTCAGGGAAAGCCCGGTTTTTTTGTGGCTATAAGATTTTGCATTTATAACCCACAGGCAGGTGACACATCAATCTGGAATTTACATCACTACAGTCATTATCAGCATCATCTATTATTAGCAGTTATTATTGACTATTAGCTTATATTAGTTATTATTGACTATTAGCTTATATTAGTTATTATTGACTATTAGCTTATATTAGTTATTATTGACTATTAGCTTATATTAGTTATTATTGACTATTAGCTTATATGAGTTATTATTGACTATAAGTTATTATTAGTTACCAGTTATAATTCACATTAGTTATTTTTAATTACTAGTTACACCGAAGCAGTTTGGAGTAGGGGATATGGTGTCCGACTGCTAATCGGGAGGTCCTGGGATCAAATCCCGGGGCCGGCAACTCTGACCGTGGTTTTCTGTGGTTTCCCACGGTCCTTCCAGGATAATTCCGGAGTTGCTTCCGTAATTAATAGGCCACAGCCGCTTCCTTCCGTCCCTATCCTATCCCAAAAAGCGCAGTAAAATGACAGCAAAGAGTTCCAGGCAAAACAAAACTTCCCCCCCTAAAGAGCCGATAGGCTGATTACGGGGTATGAATATTATTATTACTAGTTATACGATTATTATTAATTAGGATAAGTTATTAGTTCGTAGCAGCTAGACCTATTATTATGAGCTAGAATCAATTATATTATTAATACTGTAGTTCGTATCAGTGGTTATCAGTAAAGTTCGTATCAGTTATTACCAGTTAGGAGGGCATATCAGTTATTAGTTATTATTAGGTACGCACGTATAGTTCATAATAGTTCGTATCAGTTATTATCAGTGATTATCAGTTATTGTTCATGTCGTATTTCAGATCTCACCACTTTTGACGGCCAAGCAGTCAGGAGAACTTGGCCTTTTTTTACAGAAAGGTTTTTGGTGGGATCAGTTATTGTTCATGTCAGTTGTTATTGGTTATTATAATTATTTAGATTATTATTAATTTATACTATACGGCAGTATGTGGGGCATTTTAAAACTCGCAATTTGAGGTGATAACTCGCCCCGGACGAGCAAACAACAGACAGACAGACGTAGCCGATTATTAGTATGGCATAATTATATGCATAAGTCTACACAGGGTGAGTCAAAAGGTTCATGCACAATCTTATAAGGAGCGTCGGAATAGGGCAACTTTACCCGTGTCGTCCTGTAAACAGTGACATTATTCATCTGGTGGGTGGGGACCTCCCACCGCAAAAGTCACGCCGGTTCCGCTTGGAGCGCCCATGTAGCTCTCTCTCTCTCTCTCTCTCCTTGCAACATCTCTCCCCGTAGCAGCAGATCGATAGTACGGTAGTCTTCCTCCTTTTCGGAGGGTATATAGCTGTGCTGGGTGTCGCTGGACGAATAAGAAAAAGCCCAAAGACTTAAGACTCCCTCCCTCAAAACTTGCTCTTTTCGCATTCAATCTGCAGCCTCCTGAAGGTGCCGCCACCAGAATCTTCTTCTTCTTTCAATTTGCTTCTGGCTACACTCTTGACTGACAGTTATAAAGTTCAGGGGGGTGGTAATCAGGTTATGGGAAACGGGCCAGTGCGCTGCTTCGATTAGCTACTTTTTTTTTTTGGGGGGGGGGGGGGAAGAAAAAGTTGCAATTTTTTGGATTTATGGTCCAGTATGGATGAAAATAGCGCCCAAAAAATAGCTAAAATAACACGATGACCATTATTTGATTAATGCGCATGTCATTATTTGGAGTGCACTATTTATGCAGGTGTTACATTAAATATATCAGCGCATTTAATCTATGCTATGTGCAGCACTAGTTTGGGTCGCAAGCCTGGAGGGACACGATTACACTATTTTTCTCCCATAGCTACATTGCAACCATAATCAGAGTCAGGTGTTATTTAGAAGAGCAGTACATGTCTCCTGAACCCAGTTTTAATGAATTCTGTCTAGGGCACCCAGGCGGAAATAGGATTGGAAATGATAGCTAGGAAATTAAAAAGTTGCCTCCTGCCTGTCGGAAATATTGCCTCCCATGATTACATTTCATGAACAACACTGCCTGTCCAATTTAGACCCATCCTGGACCCTCATTTACCCCCAAAAAAAGAGGGGGGGGGGGACGTCCATGTTTGGACAAAGTGCGGTAAGTTCTGAAATAGGGGCGTGAAGTGAGCATGTTATCTACCCTCCTTTTCCCTAGGGTCTGAGCAGATCAAGTTTCTAGCTAACTCGGCCTGGCAGAATCAACTGAAAGGGATGCTGAGGGTGGAGAAGCTGGGGTTTTCTTGTGTACACACGACGGAGCCTCATCTCATATCAGGGAGGCAGGCCATGTGGACACAGATCGACAAATAATTATTTGGAAGGGAGAATGGCAGTGTCAGCATATATCCTGCACTTAAACAGTATCCATATGCGCAGAACAGCCATGGATTGGCCGGTCTGCGCATATTCTGCGCAGAACAGCCCTGGAGTGGCCGGTCTGCGCATATCCTGCGCAGAACAGCCCTGGAGTGGCCGGTCTGCGCATATCCTGCGCAGAACAGCCCGGAAGTGGCCGGTCTGCGCATATCCTGCGCTGTGGAAGGGCCATTCTGCGCATATTTATGTCGGAAAGGTAGTTAAATAGAAAAAAAAGGTGCCAGCTTCTTGCTCATTGGATTATGAATTATCTTTTTGGCATTCCCCGCTTTTCATTTCCTGCGCCATTAAAATGCATTTCCCTTCCCCCTCCGCTCGTTAGCGCCCACTTCTGCTTCCTCCATTTATTTCCTTTTAATACCCTAGGGAACACAGGGGAATCAAAATCTTCCTTTTCTCCTATTTCTCATGATGTGGCCTTAGACGATTTTTTTGGCACGATCATTTCGAATTTGCTGCATTTTTTTTATTTCCTGGAAATGATTGTTATCGGGAGAGTTTATGAAGTCGTTTTTGCGGATTGTGCGTGAACTTTGCACGAGACATGGTCGAGATTACACAAATTGGTGTGGTCAGCAAGGCGGTGCGTGTGGGGTAGCAATCGATTCTTAGAACATCAGCGCCGCCAAGCGGAGGAGTCACCCACGTGGTCAGAACCGGTTGTAAATCCTGGTTTGATTTACACCGAAAGATACACTAAATCTGACACCACTGGCTTCTTGCCCACGGGAAATCATAAACATGTCCACCATTTGTCCACTGGCGAAATAAGCGCCATGTTTTATTTTTATTTTTTTCGCATAAAACCGCGAATAAACAAACAGCAACTTCTTGACATTAGGTAATTGCCCTGTTGCGTATACTGCACTGGAAGCCACAAAATAGTATAGTAGAGACTAGAGGCATTTATAGTCGACACAACTGCTGGCATCTGGTGTAAGGCAAGGGCGTTCACTGGGGCCCTGCTCTAGATCAATACCAGGCCTAGTTGTAAAGCACGCAGAGGTTTGCTGGGATTGGTCGGTTGTTCAGTGTGTTAGAGGGGGATTGAACTCAGGACTTGGGTATTGAACACTCATTACTCATCTGTCGTTTGTATCGGGGGGGCCGGTTGGGGAGGCCATATAACACTGTGAATTGGGGACGATAGGATCTGAGGGGGGGTATGCTGTTTGCTGAAAGGTTTAAATTGAATTATATATTTATGAGCGGCTAATTGCCTTCGACATCCATGAATATTCGCTTTTTGAACACATCCACACTTTAGAGCAGGGTTCTGCTAGCAATTGCTAAGGAGTTCTACGAGCAATCATGCGTTCCGCGAGCAATTTCCACGAGAAATTGTGATAAAATGCTAATTATATGTAAATACATTTTTTGTGTGTAATTAATTGATAATATTTTTATGTAGAGTTTCCATGACCCAATAGTAAAAAAAGTGCCTTTAAATGTTTCCCGATGGTTCTAGTAATATCGGATGTTTTTCTGAGAAAACCTTGGTGAAGGTTGGAAGATGCCGTTGAAGGTGTTGTCCTCCTGCTTCAACGGCCGCTGGGAAGAATACCTTTCTTCTGTGGGGGAGGAGGATGGGTGGGCTTAAGAATGAGGGGGGTGACCACCTGATCAAGTGCGACCGGTTCGAGTTTAAACGAAGGGGAACGTCTTGTTGTTTTGAGGAATATGGCGGCGGATAAGTTAGGTCATTCAGATAAAATAGGTCGATGGTTCACAGTGTGTGTCATAATCTCCTACATTATGGACACATTCTTCCAACGGACATCCCTGTACCGGTCGCACAGAAACCGACTTCTGAACAGTTGATTGTGAATTCTAGACGCGATCGCCACAAGAGTCGTTCTGCCACCCCAATTCTTATCTTCTTCTTTTTTTTCTTTTCTTTTTATACCATGCGGGCGTGCGTGTGTAAAGTTGCATCTTGGAGGGAGTTGTCTTAAAGAACCCCCAATAGGAATGTGGCTTCAAGGACGGGACGTTTTAACGGATGCTGTCCAAGGGAGTGAGAGGGACGTTTAAAAAAGGAATGAAGAAAATGGCCAGTAATCGGGCAGGTTGTGCGAAATGTTCCAGTGTGTGTTCTCATTCGTGTTGTGTCTTTCCTAGCCTTAGTGGACAGTCGGACAGGAGGTAAGACCATTTACTTGTGGACAGAATCACTGAGACAAACTATAGTTCCTCTAACCCCATTTTTATATGAAGCAATTGGTACGTCTAATTAGACAAGCACTTTTTGTGTCAGTGATTTGGTATGCCCATTTTTGGCAATGCGATAAGCTTGTTAAGGGTTAGTTTGTTTGAACTTTCGCATGCTGTTTATCGCGGCCACCTTCCGGAGCGCATAAAATAACGAATCAACGAGCGGCAAATATGACCAAATTGACCTTGAACGCTGCTGTGAGATGTGTCATGTTCCATTGCACCAAGCGGATCAAATGAAAGTGATGGCTGTTGGGAGACTATAAAGTGTGGATATGATTTCGCAAGAAAGTTATTAAGTCAGTTCCCCACGTTGGGCGCCATTGTAACGGTGCGTCGGGGATAGGTGGGAATAACGTACAAGGGTGGGCTAATAACTAGTATATGATACATAAATAAGCTTTTGAAAATGTTGATGAGGAACTGTATAGCAGCAGTACATCAAAAAGAGTCGCTTTTAGTGCTCGCTTCTATGTGAAAGCGAGTTTTTAAATACTTTACAACCGGTAGACGAACCCGTTTCCAACCCCCAGCATTTTTAATACATTAATATCGTAATAAAAATCGGTGCCATCTCTAGCAAGTGCAGCAACCTAAAATATTTATCTCGAGCACGTATGCAGAATCCTGCGCTTGATCCTGTGGACCGAGTTGGCGGTGGGGGCTACGGTCATCGTCCCCTGAAGATACACCTGACCGAATCTCTTTGTGGTCGAAAAGGAACCCCCCCCCCCTCTCCCAACAGTCTTCCTTTTTTCCCAAGGCAAAATCCTCCCACCCCCGCAACTCACCTGTGCAGCTTCCGCTCGCCGCCGCACCACTTCCAATTACCTCTAATCAAGCCATTAGTTAAGATAAGCGCCCATTTCGCCCCCTGCTAACAGGTCATCCCCAAAGTGCCCGGACTTATCTGACGCTAAATTCCATTAATTTTCCCTGCGATGGAGTTCCTAATGAACATCCCCCGAAAACTTCTTGCCATGGCCGCGTAACCGCCATCTCTCATCCCTTTTGGAAAACGAGCTAATAACCCCATCTTTAAAAATTAATAATTAAATAATAATAAAAAACACAACATATAATATACACAAATCACATTAGCGTGATTCGAGTAGGTTTTTTCAGATTGCTAAGGAAATTCAAATGAGATAACAATGGCATTGCCAAGTAACCTGAGCTAACTTAGCAGTACCTGTGTTGGGGGTGGTTACTGCTAAGTTAGCAGTAACTAGCAGTGAGACAAAAATTCCACCCATAATTTCTGAGGCATGTAGAGTTAACCGTGGAGGATAGAGTGAACCAGCCAGTCACCGGAAGTTGACCATGAAGCCTACTTAGGGTACACTGAATCCGAATCCGAAAACAGTTTGTCACTATCTCTTCCGGCTTAGGCCCTGGTACCTGTCAACAGACAGACAGACAGCTGTTCTATATAAGACTTTATACTGTACATCTATAAGAAAAGGCTAAAATGGCATGAATATTATCGCGATCGCGCGCCCATAGCATCTCCGGAATAATGTGATGATAGTACTTGTACAACTATACGTAATTGCGTGGACTGTACCAAAACCATCTTTAAAATTAAAAACACAAAGTTATCCGGGCTCTCGATTTTTTTAAATAATCTATAATATTAAAATCCTTGCGGGAGTTGGCCGATCCCTCTGATTGGTCCGCCGCATATTGTTACCGCCACCTCCCCATTGGCTGGCCCGCGTTCTACTCATGCGCAATGGGGGTGTAAACAACAACTGTTGGGTTGCCGGGGAAACTGTCCATTCCCCGGCGATATGGTGCGCCGAATAGGTACCCCAGGCCGTAGGCCTAGAAAAGAGCGAGCGTTTTCCTAGTTTAATTAGTTAAAATAGTCTCACGGACGTGCGCCCATAGCATGTCCGGAATCATATTTTTCTCATTTACACTAGTGGAATTGCATAACCTGGACTGGCGTCCAGTCAAAAGAAGGGGTCTGGACCACTCTTGCTTTTTAAGAAATTGTACCCACTCCTCTCGTCCTTGACCCTGGATGTCGTCACGAGAGAGAGTGCAAACTCCCACAATGCCTTTCAGACCTCTTTTACGGGTTCCATCTAAGCCGGTTTTCGAGCCACGCTGTGAACCGACTAGACTACACACACACACACACATGCACAGACACAAAAAAGTCCATAACGTAAACAAAACCGGACCTTTTTATTTAACAAATAAAAAAAATGCACTAGGAACATAACCGGAACATAGCCAGAACCGCGATAAACTGTGAGTGTACACAGCAAGGGTGGGGAATAGCAAACACACACACACACAAAAGCAGACCTTTATATTCTGAAAAATAGAAATTATGTCAACAATACTGGTGGGACATAACGGGGTTTAACAAGATAGCATTTGGTTTTTTTTCCCGGGGCTTGGTATGAAACAGAAAAGGGTGGGGAGTACACAAATCACGTCAACAATGCACCGGTGCACTGTTTTTATGTCAACACATGTGATGGAACAAAATTCAAACCGGGGGGGGGGGGGGTTGATAATAAGATTATTCTCATTTTTTGTGAAAAGTTGAAAAATAAAAGTGAACTGAAACCCCCCTCCCTTTGTGGTTAATATTTAAAATTGTGAGCTGATTATCGTAATACAATCGGTTAAAAGCGGCCGCTTCCAAAAACAAACAGCTATTGTTAGTAAAAACATATCTATGATCAAATATGGCGATATGATTTCATTAATTATATAGTTTATGAAAATTAATCATATCGCTATGTTTTTATCAAGCAACTAAATTCAAAGGGTGGAATATTCGTCCCATTGCTAGTTGCTACCTTAGCAGTACCAATGGTAGCTGCTAAGTTAGCAGTAACTAGCAGTGGGACGAAAAGTCCACCAAAATTTATTATTTCATTTTGTGCAATATATATATATATATAAATTTGGCTCCACTGCTGAACACAGGCTATCAAGCAGATTCATTTTTTGCGAACGATTTCAAATTCAGTAGGCCTACAGTAAAATCAGCTAGATCATAAAAACTATTTCATATAGTTAGCAGTAACTAGCAGTAGGACGTAAATTCCACTAAAATATTTTATTTCATCTTAAAATACTGTACAAGATTTTTTTTAAATTTCGTTGAACTGAACATAATGCACTATCAAGCAAATTTCGTTATAATTTCAAATTCAGTACAGTAAAATCAGCAAGATCATTAAAAAAAAGTACTTTAGGCCCCAAAATTGACATTTCTCTCGTCAAATACTCGGTTTGGTCATTTCTGAGAGAACATTTATTTTTTTGATCTATTTTTTTCCACCTATGTCTACACGACTTGGAGTGAACATAAGCGACGATCAAGTCCTGGTCGGAGTGATTTTTGCGAATCTAGGCGATTCATTATTCGGCCACAATCCAATAGTCTGCGGGCAAAGGGAACACGGCCGGCTTTAATGGGCTTGTGTGCAGAGGCAGCAGCAAGCGCCAAAAGGGGAGCACCAAAATCTCATTAAAGACAAACTAAGTGCACTGGCTCTAACTACTTTTTTTTTTCCACACCCGCAAAAAATAGACACAGAGATAGATCCTGCAAGAGTCAGCAACGGTCCACATGGGTACGTTTCATCCTTGCATGATGCAACCCAATTCGGGAGACATGGACATGTGTAATATGACACCTACATGGACATGTGTAATATGACACCTAGGTGTCATATTACACATGTCCATGTCTCCCGAATTGGGTTGCATCATGCAAGGATGAAACGTACCCATGTGGACCGTTGCTGACTCATCAGATCGTGTGTGTTTTGGCTGAATTTTGGACGAAACGATCCTTGATTGGTTGATCTGAACCACAACGACCCAAAGACGCTCGTGTGAACTCCAGTAATTGCAAGGCACTTTTTTTAAACACCCCCAGCGATAGTGGAATTACACGGCACAAACGTCCTTTCTAATCTACTCCAATGAAGTATATAGAGAGGGAGGGGAGGGGAGGGGGGGAGAGCAAAGATAATTAAAAGTTTTGACTAATGCCGCTTGGGAAATTTCGTTGCGAAATTAAGGGAAATTAATTAGCACCGGTACGATCGGAGTTTTTTGGGCGAATACGGAAAAAAATTCGGTAATGCCCATGGAGTTGTAATGAGGATTTTTTTTTTTTTTTGAAATCTTCTGACCTCTTTTCTTTACATATAGTTTCCAATACGGAGGAGGGTAAGGGAGGTGTTCGAGTCGGTGCTACCATGGTGACGGCCATTTTGAACAGGGGGAGGGAGAAGAGATCAATGCTAAGTAGTGATTCTGATGCCATCCGGCCAATTTCGACTTTCCTAATGCTTGCGAAAGGCCTGATTCAACATGGAAACCTTTCCTCTTTGTCTTTCTTTTTTTTTCTTTCTCTCAAAGTATTTTCCAGCCTGTAAGGTTTGAATAGTGTAAGAAACACAGAAAGGTCGTTGGCTAGTTTCCCAGTTCTGAGAAATAAACAAGTGACTTCCTGCATTATCATGGGTACAGAACGAATTTCTGAATTGTTGGGGAGGCCAGCAGGAAGTTACTTTGGGGCTTCCGGTCTCATTGTTGCTGGGAGGGCCATGAAATGCACCACGTGGTGGTCTGCGGTTTTGGCGAATAAATGGCACAGTGTTTTTTTGGAACAACAATATGGTTTGTTGCTTTTTAACAAGATTTTGCCAGATTGGGTTGCAATTTTGTCGCCATATAAACCTGTGGCAGACTGTCCAGATTAGAGCGAATTGTAATTATTTATGGATATTAGATTATTAATGAAATAGTCACCGTCATTGTATTGTTATGCACCGACAGCGCCATAATTCTGTTTGTCCATCATGGAAGTGGTGACGAACCGAATCTGAAATGAAACAGTCAGATACAGCTAATGCATGTGTGTATATTACGGACAGTTTCAGTAAAAGTTCCAACGAGTTCACTAGATGTCTATGCTATAATGGCGCACTGAAGCGTCATTTGAGCACCCAGAATTATTACTCACACCGAGACCATAACTTCTTTTCCTTTGTCCCCCGTCACGACCAATCTCCCATCAAGAGTCGTGGGATTTTTAAGCAAATATTTTTTCTCTCTCTCTTCAAAAAAAGATAAGACCGATTCGTACCGAATCGGCCTCACTTGGTTACTCCTTTCATAATTTTTGGTCCGTGGTTTTGCGGTCTCACTTTTGCTGCCGGGTCTCAACTCCCTAATTGAGTTGCTAACTTTTGCCCTCTTCTTCTTCTTCTTCTTCCGCACACTACTGAAAAGGGAAAGGTGTAGTCTCAGACGGTAAAGTGAGCTTGTTTTGGAGCCAGATTTTCTTTAGGAAAAGTTGAATCTGTTGTGCTTGTTCTGGCACGCTTAAGGATAATAGAAAGGGGCTGGGTAAGGGTGGGTGGTATCCGGAAGTTTTGTGCAACTTCGGAGGATTTTGTGGGGGGGGGGGGGGGATTCAAAATCCTTACCTTCACCTGCTACTCCACTACTATATCATCTGGAAACACTGGGTGCATTTTGGCGAATGTCAAGACACAGGGTGTTGATTAACTAGGCACTTCGTGGGGGGGGGGGGGTTCTAATTAGGTGCGTGATTATTGGTGGGCTTGATTGTTTTGCGTGGCTGTCGGCGACAAGGGTCAGGTTAAAGCCTTGAAGGATAAGTTTGAAAGTTGATTCAATTGCTCAGTATGAGATGTGAAATATTATTTTTTTAAAGTAGCATAAATAAAAATTCACGCGGGTTTGTCTTTGAGTCTTTCAGACGCCGATATTTCAATATGTCGAACTCGACAATCGATATCCCATATTTTAATATGAGTGATGACCATCACAGTTATAACTTATACGGCATTAAAATATATATCTCGCAAAAATTAGGTTATAACATAATTCTTTTGCGAGAGTTATTTGAAGGTGTGGGCTTGTTTTATTACACACCTGAAGTACTTTGTTTTTTAATGTTCCATACGAGAAGACGCCCCATCCTTGGCCAAAATTTGCGAACCATGCAATTTTAATTTCTAAAAAAGAGGAAAAGCTGCTCCAATTAAATCGATTCACATGAGAAACAAGCGCACATAATAATTGTCGATGAATAAAAACATTGAGCCTGAACCCACGTGATCTTGGCCGATGCCCTTCCCATTCAAGACACGTTTTTTTTTAAAAAAAAAAAAAAACTTTTATTGCTTCTAGCTATATATCTGCAGGAAACTGACGACCCTGTGTGTTTTTTTGCTCCTTGCAGCACACATCTGGTTCCGCACAGGTGAGCTTCCTGCCTTTTTATACACCTATATGCACCTGTCTGCGGTAAGTTCAAAAAAATCGTAAAGAAGCCCTATACAAGCGACTGTCTACGAACGTACATTTCAGATTCGTATCACCCAAGCTCTTTTCATGAAACTCGTTTGAAGAGAGCATAAGAGTAAATATGGCGGAAGGAACTTTGGGGAGGGTTAAACAATAGATTAATTGCACTTGACCTCCTTATGGTGAAAAAAGAATGTTTATGTTACGCTGGGTTCACAGGCTTTTGAAGGTGAAGTACAGCTGGGGAATATTCGTCTGTTAGTGCTTTAACCCACATTTGCATATATGCCTGAATAATTTTTAACACATTTTTCATATAATATAAGAAGTCTTATACTGTAGGAAGCTTTTTTTGTTCATGAAAAATATGTGTTAAAAACTATTCAGGCATTCTTATAGGAAGCTTGTACAAATAGTTTTTTTGTTAATGAAATATTTTTTTTTTAATATTCCGGAATATATAACTGTCTGTAATAACTTGTCCTTTTTCGCCAAGTATTACAAACACGAGTTCAACAATGCATCAAAACACAAACCAATGTGCGGGTGGACAACCGGAAACCGATTTCATTGTTCCGTTCAAAAGCCCCTTTAATGTGGGAGGGGGATCTTGGTATAGAAGGGATCACATGTCGAACATGAAAGAGGCGCGTTTTTCCGGGATCAGATCACCCCCCCGCGAACAACACACATCACAGGCATAAAACAAGCAAAACAACAAGAGGACCTCGCTCCAGTCCCTGGCACAAAAGGCCAATAAGTCAGCCCCCCCTGCAATATTTTTTTTTTTTGCGCGCAAAGTGCACATTGCTATACACAATAATAATTAGCATCAGCATTATTTTGGAGGGGCGGACCATTAATGGGGACGCCCATCCCCATTAGTCCATCTCTGTGTGTGTGAAAAAAAGAAGAGCCGCATCCAAGCTATTTTGTGGCCATTTTTGGCCCCCGGATGATGGCGCCACCAGCATATTTTATTTTTTTTTGCAAGATTTTTTTTTTTTTCGCAAGCACCTTTTTGCACCACTCATTCTGGCGCGGTAGGTGCAGAGTTATGAGGGTGCCTGCTGCATATTCGACCGAAGCGAAAGCATCACTTCAGGCAGATTTATAGATAATACAGGGTGTTAAAAAAAGAGACAAACTTGAGGAAAAATGGTGCAGGTTTTCCTCGATCATATCTGCCGGTAGATGGCAGATCAGCACTGCCGCCATCTGTCGATCAGATATTTTTTGGGCATTAATTAATTAGCTTTTTGCGGTAAAAATTGTTATTGAAAACAAGTTCTAACAAACAAAAAGTCCAATCTTGATAAGTGCACCCACATGTTACTAGCACAATATGGCAACTGTGTAAAAGGCGTTCGTTAGCTCGTTCACCGATAAAAACAATGAGCGTCCTTTGCATTTCCGGTGTAGTAAAAAAGTGACGTAACCTGATTTTGTAATGTAAAGGCGGAAGGCAATAGCAAAGGCAGGTGTATAGGATGATTTTTCTCACCTGTACGTTTTTTTGAGTCATTCTCTTGGTCAAGGACATTGGGTAAGAGGTGTGGGGGAGAAAATTCCCACGGAAAAGGTGAGCGAACGGAGACTCCATCCCTTGAGGCCGTTTTAGCATAAACTGGCTCCTTTTTAAAACCCAAGTTTACAAAAAAAAAAAAAAAGGTGTGGATATCAACTATATTTTTTTTTGTGGTCCATACGTATCAG
>JYFJ02004334.1:0-39642 GCA_000934665.2 Catajapyx aquilonaris
GATTTTCACCATGTTGCAACTCGTCTGACTAAAGTTGGCTTTTCTAAGAGACTGACTGACGTTGCCGGGTGAAACTTGTACATCACTCCACTCATAGGTGGGACTACCTGACACTATAGTTGTTTTATTTCTATCACCCCTAGAACATAGCCAGGACGGAAACTTTTGGCGCCTACCTCGTAGGTTAGGTTAATGTGGTTTATTGGAACATCCTTCTCTATCTACATGGCAACAATCCAGTCATTCATATCTCCTATGCTCTTTCAGCTGCTGCAAGCACTCAAACAGTTTCACACTGTACCGCTATTGATCAACATTGACAATGTCGTCACCCCACCTCCACTCCAACCCTACTCGCTGTACTCCCTCTCCAGAAGCGATAGATCTTCCAAGCAGGGATGGAAAAAGAACGGCTTCTTTGGGAGGAAGCGGTTCTTTTTCCATCCCTGCACATGGAAAAAAGAAGCGCTTCTTGGAAGGAAGCGGTTCTTTTTCCATCCCTGCTTCCAAGGCTTTTATCGCTCTTTAATGGACAACAAATTTGGACAAATACCTCCTTACCAATTGAGAACTTTTTGCCTGAACGTGGATTGTAGTGGCCCAGGCATGAATTTTACAACAATGCCAGAGGACTTCTATTCAGAATGGTGTTTTACACCTGTGGTACAGTATTGGTCATATATCGAGGCAACTGCCAGCGACATTTTCCAAAGCGGCAGAAGAAGGAATCTTGCTCGCCCGGCTTGTAGCATGCTTATCTTCGATTCCTTCTTCTGCCGCTTCGGAAAATGTCGCTGGCAGTTGCCTCAATATATGACCAATACTGTACTACACAAGTGTCATAATTTCCAAAGACCCTGTGTGTCATTCCCTCCCAGCTGGACACTAAGAGCAGCCAAATTCTTCATTAATCCAAATGCCACAAAAATTAGGCTAAATAGCTAAAATTGCATGGTCCAATATTGGACCATGCAATTTTAGCATACAAATAAGGTAAGTGTATCATACAGTGATCGCCATGTTAAGAAAAAAAAATCACGTCGGACACTCTTTTCAGGGGAATAATTTAATAAATCTTCAATTTTAAAATATCGTTGGAATCGTTGAAACTTGCTCTTTCAGCCAGTGCATATTCGTTCCACATCAGACAGGAAAATTTTGCGGTAAAAATTGTTATATGCAAGTGTGTAAATGCACCAGTCATGCTCCAGTATTCCGCACTAGCCATGCCCCAGTATTCCCCACCTCGCGGGGCCTTCAATGGTCTGTTTGCTGTAAGCTCTGACACCGTCAACACGACGACACTCTTTGTATTTACTGCTGCTGTGTCAATAGCATCAGGGAAGGGTCAGTTTAAAATCCTGTCAGTAGCACATAACTTCAGGTACGACTATGGACGGCACGTTTTACCTTACTGTCTGGCAATGTTCCCAAACTTATTTCATCGCGACCCTATGAAAAACCTTGACTCGATCTCTGGCGACCAGTATGACCCCTCCCCGCATCCAGATTTTTATTACCAAAATGTTCTACCAGGTACAATGCTTGCGTAGATTTGATATGAATTTCCCCTTTAAAGTGTTCCTGCTTTGCCTTGCTTTTTTTTTCCTATTGTTTTTTCTTTATTTTAAGTCCCTTTTCCCAGCCTTCCCCACAATGTTAACAAACATGTTGGCAATGGAGGGGTTGGGAACAGGATAAACATTTCATCCATAGAGTCGTACAATTCTTTATAAGCGGTACTTGTACGTGTAGGTGTCAATATTATTCAGTTTTATAAAGTCAACATCCATGCCGATTATTGGAACATCGACGTTTTTTTGTTCCAGTAATCGCCAACCCAGTGAAGACTGTCTTTAAGATTTACCCAAAATGACATGAAATTTGAAAATTTTAAAACATTTACTTCTTTTTCCACTCAAAAAACTGAAACAAACTCTTCTATTTTGTTGTATGTAAAGTTTTATTTTCTACTTATCTCTTAACAAATATGCTAAGGAAAGCATTGCTTCGCCGCAAAAATCAGACCTCACTTATTCAAATGCTTCTCTTTCCTGAAGTAGGTCACGAACCCAGCGATGAGGCAGCCTCAAAGGGATGGGAGATGTTGCCAGATAATGCACTTCCTTGCTAGATTGCCGTGCTACCTTGTTTTTAAAACTTTCCAGTCTCGGTTGGCGAATACATGGACAGTGCGGGATACTGGTACACTTACCTTATGTGTAGGAAACATAATTGGTATCATTTCCTAATTACAGTTAATGAACCTCCCTTTAATTCCAGTTTGTTGGTGTGAAGAGCATGAAAGAGTGCAAACTCTACTGGTACAATACTGCCTTGCCATGTATTATGGAACCTGCATGGAATGAACAAACAATTACCAAACTCCATGACACGGTATCCAGTGTGGGCCCTAATGACTGGCAAACTGTAGCAAAATTGATGAACACAGGGCACAATGACTTTCATTGTATGAAAAAATACACTCGCACCTCTTCCACACATTTCACATGGACAACGGAAATGAACCAGCGCCTAAATGACTTGGTGCTACAATATAAGGACGACAATGTCAATTGGAGTGTAGTTACCCTGAAAATGGGTGAGAAGTTGACAGAAGATCAGATCTCCAATCACTGGGTTAGATGTGCAAATCCAAATTTGAAGAAGGGGCGATTCTCATGCAAAGAAGACGCCTTGATTGTCACACTTGTGAAAAAGTATGGCCCAAACTTTTCCCTGGTAGCAGCTCACCTGCCTGGACGAAGCAGAGCCGCTGTCCAGACACGATACAATAATTACCTCCAGAAGCACATAGTGTCAGGATCATGGACGCTGTAAGTAACTACTTTTTCAGCATTTATGACACCTTGTAGAGTGGGTGTCGATGTTTTTTAAAATGGTGAAACATCATGTTGGACCTCTAGGTAACACATGGCAGACCCAATGGAGAGCATTTCATGATCGTGTCTTACCAACATGAAAAAGCTGATGCAGTGAAACCTGTGTGTAGCGGAATCATATGGGACCCTAAAAATTTCCCGTAATGCTATACTCAGGGTCTATATTTTCTGCTAATTCTTCACTGCGATTTTTTACAAACTCTGAGAAGGAGCGAGATAGGGGGAGGGAGGCCAACTATTACATTTTGAGGACCTATCTTCTTTGACCCAAAGAAGCTGTCTTTCCATTTCCCAACCAAATATTGTGCCCTTTCCTCACCATCCTGTTCAAGGCTATGGGTATGATTGCAATGCCAGCAATTATATGAGACACATGGTGTCAGAAAGTCCACAAAAGGCTGATTCAGAGGCCTCCTGGGAGGTCTGAGACATGAGAGTGAACCTTGCTGGAGCTTCTATTTGCATGCCAGCCACTGCACTGACAGGAAATAATGTCAACCTTTTTGATTTCCATTAATAGATAAGGATTTGCTTTAAAGGGAGACAAATATTTTCTGTTCTATATTGGGCAGATCAAAAATGAATTGTGCATCTATATCTATAAATAAGGAAGTTTGTTTGTGAGTTTGTGAGTTTGTTTGTCCCTTATAGAAATCCTGGGGAAGGCCCGTACACCGCCTTAAATTAGCATATCGGGGGTTACTTTTTCCAAGGAATCTAATGCCGCATGTTTCAGCTTCCGAAAATGAACCTAACTCCCACAACACGCATATCCCCTAATCTTCTCACTACTCGTGACTCAACAATTAACTTACATCAACAACAATATATCAATTTGCATTCCCAACAAAATTTCCCACCATACATCTGTACGTACATTTCTAAAGTTCTTCAGAGCAAACATATGGAACGAGGTGGGGGTGTGAAGTGGGGTGGGGGGGGGGGTCAAGGGGTCAAAAATGCAGGGGAAAAAACACATGGCTGTGCAGTCTTTTCCTGGGCCAACTCCATCCGCATTCCTCCTTTTCCACATCCAATCAGAATATCCGTGTCGACTGTATGCTATAAGACAAGCAGGTAGTAATCTATCACAGTTCACAGATACCAGCACCCCAACATACCCGAGCAACGCCGGGTAACCTGCTAGTGCTCTATGTATATGCCAGTTCTCAGAAAATTTGTGCAATGGACAAGTTTCTGCTATACTCAGGGTTCGCTATGGACAGGTTTCACTGTATCAATAGAGGCTGGATTCACAACTCAGGTTTCCAACCTTGGACAGACAGATTCACATAAGTTCCTATACAGGGTGTTTCTTACTAGTAGGTCAACCTGAATTCAGCATATTCCTTGGCCCAAAACAAGTTGAAAATGTGAGGGGGNGTGGGGGGGGGGGGGGGGATGTCAAGGGACCGACCTTTAACGAGTTAGATAACTAGAAACATTGGCCAGTGGTTGCCAAAGGAGAAGGATATGAGCTGTGATAATCACTTCTGTGAAAGAGGTGATCTCACAAATCCCAAAAGCCAGGATTTTCATGCTCATACCCTGCCCCTTAGCCAACCACTGGCCAATGTTTCTGGTTATCTATCTTTTTAACAGTTGCTCCTTTGACATTTCTCCCCCCTACATATTTGACCTGTTTTGGGCCAAGGAATATGCTGAATTCAGGTTGACCTACTATTAAGAAACACCCTGTATACCAGGTGGAACAACTGTCAGTCAGACCCATATAGGTCACTCTGTCGCCTCACATTCAAGTGTGGCAAGGCATTTTCCATGGTATTCAAACTGACATGTCCATAGTGGTTAGTGATTTTTTAGAACTTAGCTGCTCATTATGAAGAGCTGTTTGTTTTGAATAGTTACTTTTCATGCTTATTATAAGTAACTAGAATGCACAATTTGATTCTTTTGTGTATAATGAGAGTAGCAGGTGATGGCACCAAACATTTGTGGAAATCTTTGTGTGGCCAGATGATCTCAAATTAGCAGGAAAAAGTTGTGCTCACTTTGCCATTTCCAGAGGAATCTAGGAGGGAATATGGACCCAATGCCTGTTCAGTTTGTCTTTGTGGCAACATTTTAGTATGTCCCTACTGAAGCCTTCAGGGAATAGGAACTGTGAGGCAGGTGACGAGATAAGGATTATGTTTTTGCCGTGTTGGGCAAACTACAGGGTGGACGGAAAGTTTCGGACCCCCCCAGGTTTTTAAACCCTACTTTTCACAGCGTCTTTTCACATCTTTTAAAAGTCCACAAGCAGTTCTAATGTACACTATCTTTTGAAGCATAATCTCGAGAACATCTGAGCACCTTCTCTCTCACAATTCCATAAATAACTTCGCCTCTGTGACTCATCTGAACATCCTATCTGTTTTGCGTTTCTTTTGCTTGTTGCCTTGGAGGACCCCTGGTCATATTCTGCATCAGATATGGTTTTTATGACCCTTTTCTATGAGTTCCCCTTCATGAAAATGTTGTGAACTCACTCCTGACCTTATTTTTCGCATTGGTCCATAACCTGGTCCAAAAAAAAATTGAAAAGGAATGCATGAAATGGCGGACCTGGATGCATTACTTTCGAATTGGTACCATCACATTTGTCTCAATTTTTACTTTAAAATAATTTTTGGTGGGAAAGGACAGCAAACAGTCCTACCTTGGTAAATTAATCAACATGACACATCCTTTTGTTCACGTCCTTTCGCACCAAAAAATTATTTTAAAGTAAAAATGGAGACAAATGTGATGGTACCAATGTGAGAATTCGAAAGAAATGCATCCGGGTCCGCCATTTCATGCATTCCTTTTCAAATTTTTATTGGACCAGGTTATGGACCAATGCGAAAAATAAGGTCAGGAGTGAGTTCGCAACATTTGCATGAAGGGGAACTCATGGAAAAGGGTCATAAAAACATTATCTGACGCAGAATATGACCAGGGATCCTCCAAGGCAACAAGCAAAATAAATGCAAAACAGATAGGATGTTTAGATGAGTCACAGAGGCGAAGTTATTAATGGAATTGCGAGAGCGAAGGTGCTCAGATGTTCTCGAGATTATGCTTCAAAAGATAGTGTACATTAGAACTGCTTGTGGACTTTTAAAAGATGTGAAAAGACGCTGTGAAAAGTAGGGTTAAAAAACCTGGGGGGGTCTGAAACTTTCCGTCCACCCTGTACATCGAGTTCAAGGAGCACAAGCAGTTTATGGAGAAACATAAGTGCAAAAGTGTGTTCAAGAGAGTTATTTGGGGATTTTTTCCTGCCAGCAGACAAAGCCTGTATTATAGAGGGGGATTCAAAACACTTGTATGTTATGGCTATTTTGGCACTAAGCTGCCTATTTTAGTGGTTACTTTTGCCTGATTTTAAAGGTTATCAAAAGGATTAGCTGCTAATATTAGGCTACATGTACCCATCCAGTTTGAAGCCTGCAAGGGGATCTGACATGCACAACATGGGGTATGCCATTGGCATGAGATGCCAATTGTTCCAATGGGTCATTCCTCATCAGAAATACTTTGCAGTTCAGAGCTTAAATTATTGATTCAGTTCTGCGTTTAAGTGACGTTTAAGTCAAGCAAAAAATCCTTTCTAGTCATCAATATTGCTTGTATCTAGGAAAATTTAAATGGGTCTGGTCACATACCTTGTTACTGAATAGTGTCTTGACATTTGTCACCCCCAAAGATTTTACTAGAATTGGACTAATGATTTTGCTGGCCGTGGGATCTTCCATTAGTAAGAAACACCCTGTAGATTTATTGCATCAATATGGAAAGTCAGTTGTGCTTTAGCACATACAGCTCTAGAAAATGAATTCTAGTTTTTATTGTGATTTGCAACAATTTTGGTGCAAATGAATGGAATTTTTCCCATGAAGGAATGAGGACAGGCGCATATTAAAAGCTGTGGAAGAATTTGGCGAGAAGTGGACAGTGGTCGCTAAGCATCTTCATGGTCGAACCAGTGGTCTTATTAGAATGCGTTACAATACCATCAGGAGGTGCATGGAGGCCAATCCCGATGTTCCGGTGAGTACTAATTGCAGAAGGATGGGAAGGCACTGTACTATATTCAACAAAAATTTTGAGATGAATTTGAATTTCATTTCAATTAAAAATTGTGTCAAGTCTTCATGTCTGGTATAGAAAGGAGCTAAAAGTTATTTTCCCCCCTCGTGAATTAACAGCCATGGAACAGTCTAGTGATAAAATTAGGCAGATGGTCATCCACCTCAATCAAAGGAATATTTGAAAGAAAATGGCCCAGCCATGTCAGATTTTGTTACACAGGGAGTTTCACACAGTAATTCACCCAAAAAACTTCTAGGATGAATTCAATTTCTTTAGTACATTATTATTCATATCCTTAATTGAATGCAACCTGACTTTATTTTCAGCTTGAAAAACTCCCCATACCCAGGCGCCCAAGAAAAGCACCAGTTGCTAGGGAAATAGACACCACATCTGTAAATGAGAAGTTCATACAAGACACAGCCGCAGAGTTGAAAAAATCTAGGCGCCGGATGACACTTATGAAGAACCACAAGCACCAAACCAGGGGTTCAGGGGATGTTGCCCTTGAGGAGTTCTTCAAGTCTGCCTTTTCAATGAAGAAGACAGGACGCCCAAGGAGTGAGTTGCCATAGCTTGTCTTACAAGTGCAATGTTAGTGTTTGGAGATCTGTTCGTTGGCTCCCTTTCTAGTCGAGGGAAGGGCAGGACAAAGCCACTTTCTTGACTTATAAGGGAAGATGTGGAACCGAACCAATTAGGGTCAGTTGCATGCTTGTGATTTTCAGTCAAAATCTTACTGTAACTGAACTAAGGTAGAAAGTGTTGTCCCAGCACAGCTTTATGCAATCACAAGGTTCCAGTGTCAGGTTTACCAAACTATGTGAATTTCTGTGGGTTTAGGCCCCAAACCTGAGATAAACAAGGTAGCTAGCGCGCACTTCATCATGGAATTAACATTGCTGGCCATAAGCATGTTTAGACACTTTCACAAAAGAACCCATGTACAGTAGGCTAAGCTCTTTTTGATACCCTGAGAATAACCAGCACCTTTGTTTTTTTCTTTGTGCCTTAACAAGGGCTCATATCTTGAATAATATAATGTATTACCTCACTTAAAGCGGCATGTTGGAATAAAATGACCAGCATGCCGGTATAACCCTGGGGGTGGCCGGCATGCCGTGATAACCGAGGTATGTTTCCATAATTTTGATCATTGTCAAATTTTTTGGAATGCATCTGGTACTGTACTAAAATATATGTTAGGGTGACAAATGTGCGAGTATACGGGCCTACAGGGCTATGAGAATATCCAAGTTCATCTGTTTCACAAGACATAGAGTGTGACCAATCCCATATTCAGCCTGCTCTGAGAGAGGAACCCCCTAAACATTACACAGGATCAAGGCAAATTCCTTCAGCCCTTCCTTTTGCTCACTAGTTTGCTGGTCACAGATCTCGTTGGCAATCAGATGAGCACTTTGTGTAGTGGTATCAATAATAATTGAAGAACTCGAGGGAAGAACGATCAAGGTCCCCTCTTTGCCAAAAATTAGTTACATATCTCGGAAGATAGTTTCACTAGGGTAGAATGTGATAGTGTGGTCGTGGTTGTGGAGTAATGATCATAGATCACTACGGAAGGCCCTGAAAGTGGGATTTACAATAGAACCGGATGGGCCTTCGAAATTTGAAATTGGAATATCTCCATTTCACCTGAGGTGGACCTTGATCGATCTTCCCCCAAGGTCTTCAAGACTGAGAAGCCTCATTACTCAGATAAAATCCAAACCAAAGGTATGAAATATCCTGGTAGGTATGCTTTTCTTTTTCCAGCATTGCACTTTTAATTGAAAATGTTGCCATGAAATTTGAACTTAACAAATGATCTTATGGGATGTGTCAGGCAATAGAAGTGTCCTGGGCTGTATCCGCATCATAGAACATGGTGTAATGTATTCATCTCTGTAAGGCGAGGTTTTCTTAATCACAGCATTATCACAATCTCCGTGAAAATTATTATTATACCAGCATACCTCGCCTAGACTGGCATGCTGATATAGCCACCAGATAGTGCTTTTCTCAAAACCGGTCGACCTCGACTACACTGGCCTGCTGCTTTAAGTGAGGTAATATTAGCATTACAAGTGAAACCATTTAAGTTAGTAAAAATAATGCTGCTTAATGTTTTCACGGTCATTGAATTTGATTTTGAGGTTGATGGGACTCAAAAACCACAATGGGGTCCTAAAGGATCCAAGATTTACACTATGTTCTGTAAGATTATTTAAAATTGTTTCCTTCTGAATGGCCAATGGACTGAAAAGATTACTGTCAAATGCATGGTTTCAGAACCCATGATTCACCATGATTCAACCTGCATGGTGCAAGTGGTCCTTAATATGGCAAACATCTTGGGTAGGCCAAATTTTGCCAGATACTGTAACTTTGGCAAAAATCATAGGGTGGGTAGTGTGGACCAAGACAAGTATTTTTGACATAGGAACCCATGTCCGGAAATGCCCCTGTACGGGGGTACGGGCGTTTCCCGCACAATATTTGGATGCAGCCAAAGGCCTGAACAACAATCGTTGTTTGGCTGTTTACATAGCAATTCAAGATCCCAACACAATGACGCATGGTAATAAAATTGTGTCATCCATTAGTTCCATCTTTCATGACTGTAAAATCTGTGTAACAGAGTTGGCTGACCTTGATCTAATAAAATCCTCCGTTTGGCACTTGACACTCGCAATAATTGTCCACCTTCGTCTCCTCCACACGCGACACACCTGATGAACACAAGTTTCGAGTACGGTAGGCTGCCTACCCACCAGGCACAACTAGAGACCCTTAAAGAAGAGAGTCGCCAACTTGTTATGTAAGGTCGTCTCTGATTCGTTGGAGTCATTCTTACTCCAACCTGCTCCAGCGAATCAGAGACGACATTTTTTGGAGTGTTGACGTGTTTTAAGCGGGTTGGGATCTTGAATTGCTATGCAAACAGCCAAACAACGATTGTTGTTCAGGCCTTTGGCTGCATCCAAATATTGTGCGGGAAACGCCCGTACCCCCATACAGGGGCATTTCCGGACATGGGTTCCTATGTCAAAAATACTTGTCTTGGTCCACACTACCCACCCTGTGATTTTTGCCAAAGTTACAGTATTCACCCTATAAGTACTGTTGGGATGAAAGAGTCAAAGGTATTGCCCATTCATCTCAGGGTAAGGTTGAGTACGTTGATGAAGGAAATTAATTCGTAAACGATCTTGAGTTCCCCAGCTAAGATGTGTCTCAATAGCTAGTTGTGTGTCTAATCTGCATGTCTAGAAAATAATATAGGTGACTTTCTTTTTGCACCTTTGTATGCAGATCCTTTTATTTATTTCAGCATGAAAGGGAGCAAGCAAAGAGGATGAATATGGATGAAATTATTGTTTTTAGAAAATGATTTACATATGTTGACACTTTATGATGTAATGCTGAGATGCAGTTATACAGTAGTAGTAGAACACTGCTGTCCCAAGTAAAAACATCCTATCTGTCAAACTGGGATGAAGGTTGCATGCAGACCCTGCACTCATCCTTCCTGGTACTAGTACAACTGAAAATGCAGCAATTTCCTCCATACTTGATTACTAATGTGAATAATTTCTATGTAATACATTCATTGATGTTTTCAGGTGACTATAACGACAAGGAAACCACAGAACTATGTAAGGCAGCTGTTTTCTATGGTGAACTCCTCGGTGCCGAGATGGACATCCCTGACCCTATACCGGAAAATGACCTACAGCAGTTATGTGAGAAAACACATCCCAAAAAATATCTCAACGCACAACAGCTTGCAGCGTTACGAAAAGGAAGTTTGAGAGTGGGCATAGGAGATAAAAGTGTCGGAGAAGAGAGCAGTTTTCTTATTCTGCCACCCGACAGGCAAGCACTCCAGGGATTTAGGGGCCTACTCATGCTGAGGAGCAGGCTAAAAGCCACAATGGCATGTGATGTAGGTCAGTTGTCTGGACTCTCTGGTGAAAACTCCCATGCTGATATCTTGTCTAAACATATGACAAGCCTTTTTTTGGTGCCTGCCCTCATGACTAATAATGGGTTAGTATATGCTGTTAAACTTGTTGATATTCACTTTATGCTTAGTTCCAACCCCTTCTAAACATCAATTAAGCAGTTTGTTCAGTAATCCCACTGTCAGTAGTTTAACCCTGCGAAGGTGACATGGGCACTTTTGGTGACCAAGTCACATTTTTTGTTAGGACTTGGGAAATATAGCACATTTGGGCTTCATCCTTGATACAATCTTGGGTTGATTCCTTCTGCGATGAATGACATTTAGTTTACATTTTTTGAGCAAGTAGTACGAGCAGAAAAAAATCAATAATCGGCCAATGCATTATTGGGGCCATAATGTGCAGTGTTTGAGGGCCCTCAATCAGATCTGGTCGGGGGTTATTTGTCTATTGTCTGAAGTCAGGGGAGGATTGGCTTTACTTTAGAATAACTGTTCATGCATGAACGTGTGGGCTCATGAATCACTACCGATAAGCCCAGGTCCCCCTCCGGAAAGCAGAAAGGGAATCATTCTTGGAATGCAGTCTTGGCCCCAACTACGCATTGATGCCTGAGTTATTTTTTTCTGAACGTGCTATTTGCTCAAAAAATTTTAACTTAATGCCATTTATCACGGAAGGAATCAATCAAAAATGTCCAATATTTTTCAAGTTATAGCAAAAAAGTGGCTTGAGTCACACAAAGTGCCAACTTCACCGTCCGAGGGTTAAATCCATGATAAGAGAAAACACATTTGACCAATCTGTTTTAAGTCTTCATTGTTGATAAGAGTGAGACTTGACCAGATTAATTTTCCATAATGGTTGCCTGTGATTCCTGGATCTAGCATGGGCCTTTTGGTTCCTTTTCCTTGCTCCTCTATAATGATGTGACACAGGGCTTGAGGTACTTCCTTTCTATGTCCCATTCTGAAGACTCCGTTTTCTAGTGACTAGGGCTCCTTTACATATACCGCCACTGATGCAATATGACTGATGCAATATGACTTGTGCATTTTGTGTCACATTATAAACAGGCAGGTACAGTGATACCAGACGAACATTTTTGACATGCACCGCGGTGTGCCTTATACTGTACTTTTGAAACAAGCGGCCAAAGTTAATGTGTCATTATCTCCACGGATAAAGATCCAAATAAAAATGTACGAGTATTCCACCCTTGCTTCTCTCTCTTATTCCATGTACTATTTCTGTAAGATGCATCACTCCAACTTTACTCGCACTTCTTTTATGCTTGATTTTACATCACCCCTTCAGTGGAATTTTCAGTGAGCCCAAAACTTTTGCAGCATAGTTGTATGTATCTGCTCATGGAGTCTACAGAATAATTTTTTCATTGCATATTATTGGGATGGACCTTTCAGGCATATGTTGAGTATATGGTATCAGATACTGAACAGTTTTGTTTCAAAACTTATTCTGCCCCTCCACTACTTTTTAACTTCCTGAACTTAGGCCTCTGTTCTGTTGGGTCATTTAAATACTTACCTACACTAAGTCTGCATTTCTTTTCTCAGTCCTGTGGATACACCTTGCAGTGATGACTCGGAGGAAGAAGCCACTAGTGATAATGTGGATAGTCCAACCAAGAAACGCAAAAAGGGGAAAGTTGGATGCGCCGCACGGAGACGGATGAAAAAGAAGTGGATGGACCAAAAAAAGGAATGTTCAGGGGAAGGCAGCAAGAGTGGAGATGAAGAGGAGGAACAGAGCACAGCAGACGAGCCAGTGATTAAAAAACGGAAATATGTTAGAAGCGGAAAATATAAAGTAGAAGCTGCACCTCCAGAGAGATCACTACGAAGCTCAAGACGGTCAGTCGAAAATGACAAAAATTAAGTGCCATAACTTGGCAAGGTCCCAAACATTGGCGTAACTAGCCCCCCCACCTCCCATAATCCTCACTGGCCCTCCCTACAAATGTCTTGATAATAATAATCATAATCATAATCATTTATTACTCCTTGGGGAAAATCCCATTACAGGAGGGAGGAAGCGTCACAAACACAACAGTGTAGTTGCTCTCCGTCAAATCCACAATACGTCCTATGAAGTAAAGCGCAAGTAGTACAGAACAATAGATCCTATATAAATCTCGCGAGGAGAGGAGTCAAGCAGTATTAAGGAAGCGGCTGACTATAAAATTGAAAAGAAAGAGAAAAAAATAAAAGAATAAGATAAAAGAATACAAGCTAAGTGCTAGTACACAATAACCGGAGTTCGCAATCAAGGGCAATAAACCAGCCAACAAGGGAAAGGGGGAACGATTGTCATAATTGAGCAGCGAATTACAAAGTAATATCAGTATGTTTCAGCAATCTGGTGGCTTGTACAAAGTAAAATCCCCCATAAAAATAAATTGGGCCTGGGAATCGAATGACGCAATTTTGCCTTGAATCTCATTGATCTCCATCACAAAAGTGGCATTGGGGAGTAGATAGATTAAGCCTACAATTAGGACAGTTAACGGAGAGCAACAGCTAGTGGATAAAAAAATACAGCATGAATTTGACCACAAATGTTTGAATTGTCATTCTTGCGCACATGCTACAGTTAAGCCACCCGCAGATCGGACAAATGTACAGGGTGTTCCAGAGTTGACGACTCACTCTTTGAAACGCAATTACTTTCGAACGGAACAACATATTTATTTCAAGTATGTACCAAAACATCAAGGGAGGGTGCGAAAATATTCCATGTAGGTGGCAGTACTAAGCAATGCTCAGGTCTTGCAACAAAAATTGCCGAAGCAAGACTGTCGTTAGAGAAACGTGTCCAGTGTGTTCGACTGTATTCAGTGACAAAAAATGTTACAGAAGTGTGCCGTCAAATGGCCAACCTTTTCGGTGGACCGGCTCCTACCCGAAAATCTGCTGCGAGGGTAAACCAACGGTTTGATGAAACTGGAAGTGTCTTGGATCAAAAGAAACCCGGCAAAGGGAGAACAGTTGTGAATCCAGAAAACAAACAGCGCATCCGAGATGCACTGGAAAGTTCTCCAGCAAAAGCAAAATCAGTCCGATGCCTGTGGGGTTATCTGAAGGAAAAGGTTTACCAGTATTACCACCATCGAATCGGCTCCCTGGAGCATCTGCGTGACATAATCACACAGGAGTTCAACGCGATCCCTGTTGACTTATGTCGGAAGGTGTGCGACAACGTCGCCTTGCGATTGCAGGCCTGCATCGACATGGAAGGGGGGGTGGTTGACCATACCATGGAGAACATGTCTTAAGTTAGTATTTCCTTGATGTTTTGGTACGTACATTAAATAAATATGTTATTCCGTTTGAAAGTAATTGCGTTTCAAAGAGTGAGTCGTCAACTCTGGAACACCCTGTACTCTGTTTAGTTGCGCAAACCTGAAATAATTGCATGCCTTGGGGAGGAATAGTAATGGTTTCCATCGACCATGTCTCCACAAGGCCCAAACAAGCCAAGCCTGTGGAACCCCTTGTCAAGCACTGCACTGTCTCATTAAGAGCGCGCTCTAGGCTACGCGATCCATTGTTGCGGGGAGCCCGTCGCGGCCCGGCCCGTGAGTTTGACACTTCTTCCTCTCGCTGTCACGGCCGCAAATATGGAGGTATTGCCATGAAACTGGAGTATCTGGACGCGAAAGAGTTGCACTTTGAGATGGTGGGTTTATTTTTCTCCTGGGGCGATATTTGCGGCCGCCGCGGCCAGGTACAGTTTTTGATTTTGACCCGCAATCACTCCTTTCCATGTCAGCACCTGTGAGATTCGAGACCATGACAAGGTTTTTACGCTGAATTACCGTAAGTGTGTGAAAGGGCACGAGTGTGGCAGTCTTGGTTTGGCCAAACTTTGGGATCGAAAATACCCCCCTCCATGAACAATAACAACTCGCACGAAGAACGCGACGGAAAATGTTCCTCCCCCTCCTGCTTCCATTTTTTAAACGAATTTTGAGTACATACACCACCCAGGCAAGGAGTGTACCAAGTGTCAGCCTCCTACCTCATCAGGAAGTTGGAGAAAAACTCGGGACAAAGAGACACACATTCCTTTTGTAATATGTACTTATTTGATATAATGTGCATTAATAATATGAATATAATGACATGTAATGTAGTTGCAAGGCTCACTTCCAGTGTGGCATGGGAAAGAGGAACAGGTTGATATTATCTTGCTCAATTTTATCATTGATCAACATTTGACTTGGCAGCTTTTCTGCCCATCGGTTGGTCATGCTGGATGGGTGGCCGTTCCAAACCTAGGGGTTAAAAGAATTATTGGATGAACAAGCATTCTTTAAAGACCCCAAGCATGCAGAACTTACCTGGACTGTGTGTTTGATGTACATGATTTCAAAATCATTATCCATTGTTGCTGCTACTTTCATGGCAGATTCCAGTATGCGGTTACTCTTTTTAATAGAGCCAAGTAACCTACATGTGTGTGAAACATTCCTATATTTAGCACTTGTTTGTATTAGGACAACATGAACTGCATAAATTAAACAACTAAGGGTGGAATTTTCGTCCCACTGCACTGGGCAAGAGAGCCAAAAGTGATATGCATGGTGGATCCATGTAAACAACTAGCAGCTGACTCGCATGGTGCATTTCGCACAGGGTAATTCAATTCAGCAAGGGATGCAACCTTTATCCTTTGTTTATAATATTACCTTGTCTCAAAAGGAAGTACCATTTGGCCATAATGTTTTTAAAACTAATTTTTCCCAAAAGTCAATACAGGTAGTCCCTGGTCTACGAACGGGGTTACGTTCCTGAAAATGTCCATAAGTCCGATTTTTATGTCACTCGGATCCCTGAGGAGCAGCGCATATATACAGCCTAAAGATTCTGCTCCAACAAACTGCTAACATCATGTGTGCTGTTTACATGCACGTAGTTTTCCAATTATTTTTTTATTATACAGTGTTTATATTGAACTTGGTGTTGGTCAATGTACACAGAAGTGATTAAAAGTGGTGGAATAATTATAAATTTTCCTTCTGGGGAGCCTTGGGAGCCCGTTCGTAAGTAGGCTACAGATCGCCTTAAGTCGTTCATAAACCGGGGACTACCTGTATACCCAGTCCTGCCATAAGTTCTCTCCGATACTTAAATGTGTCTATCTTTGTTAAAATGTAAAACATTATGTAATATTTATATGTTATATTCTTACGACATAGGGAATACAAAAAATTATATTGCTCAAAATGTGCACTCGTTGCTTTTACACACTTATTTAAAACAGTCTGGCGACTCATCTATCACCGCCAGCATCACATATATGGGTTTTGCAGCTGCTATCTTGAGCCGACATTCTTTCCAAGACTCAGTGTTCCTCTGTGGTTTACAGCAAGCCCTCTCCTCCAATTTGGTCCACAGTAGATAATCCAAAGGGTTCAGATTGCAGATTCCTGAAGCTTCAGTAGTGATGAACCCCAGTAAATTCCACTGCAGCCAACATTGTGTGCTCTTGTCTTTGAGTGCTGGTGCTGAGTCCTGCTGAAGACCCAATGCCATCCAGCACACAGGGTAGGGTTGAGTGGTTTCCCTACCTTCTCTAAAGGCGTCTGCACACGAGCCACGAATTCGTGGCCCAGCGACGCTGGCCACGATCCGAAAGGTGGCTGAGCCCCAACCACCTTTCCAGGGGTGGGTCGCTAGTACGCATGCGTCTGCCCTACCCCCCACCCCCAAACCCCTTCTCTTGATCGTCTTTCCCCGTTCCCCTCCTCCCGGCAGGGGTGGTGGGCAGGGCGGCGGAGAGTAGCCAGGTGTGAATGCTCTAAATGGAAAGGGTGGCTGGGAAAGTAGCTGAGCCACGAATTCGTGGCTCGTGTGCAGACGCCTTAAGATGTCACCTTCGCAATTCACCACTGCAGCTATCAAACCTTTTTGGCAAAAATGCAGTTCTGTGGCTCTGTTGTGGGACATTCCCCCAACAAACCATCACTGATGATGGACGATGACCTCTTTCCACCTTGGGGATCTTCTTGGTGGCTTCTCAGGAGCTGTGTGTGCACACATAGGCCTACACACAATCAATTTGGCAGTTGAACTTTTCTTCTACCATAAAAATCTTCTGATTTCTAAATGGAATTTTTCCATATCCCCAGTTTGTGTGCTGCTCCAACAACTGTTTCACTGCTCTGATGTTCCATAAAGCTGCTGTAACTCGCTGTCCTTTGTTTCTACGGAAAGCCCAAAACCTCAGTTCTTTTTTCATTATATGAGACCTGGTACTTTTTAGAATGATCATCTGTTTCTATGGTCTTCTGCTTGAGAGGATTTTGGCGAATACTCTCGGCAACTGCTTCAATGGCTGCTGGTGCTCTTGATACACGTGGACGACCAGCTCTTGGTTTGTCATCGACAGAGGACAGTTGGTCGCATAACTCGTATTTCTTGATGGTGCATTGAACACTTGGTGATTTCCTGCTCTTGTGCAGTGCGATCAGTGCGACACGGTTCTGTTTGATGGCCCACTGCAAGTTCATGGTTCGGCTGCCTGACATGATTTGACTTGTTAACAATACCGAAGGACCTGCTTGCCATGCCCGAAAAGAAAAAAGTGAGAATTTGCCGGAATCTACATGGTTACAAGCCAACTGCTTTGTGGGACAGAATTTATGGCATGACTAGGTAATCGCAAGGTGGCACAGATCTTTAGCTACTACCTACTTGACCCAGTTACTATGTCAATGGAAGCAATTTTCCAACTGCAAATGAACATTTTGCAAGCCAAAGGAGCCCTCTCGCCACCAAGCCTAGATTGATTTCGTCTTTTGGTGGCTCCCTAGGTTCTCGCCGTACAAAAAAAATAAAAATATGGCACATATTGTGCTGTTAATAGACGTGTGAACTTCTCAGGAAATTAATGTTGTGATAGTCCAAGTGATAGATAGTCACTCCTTACCAAAGGTGCTATTTCAAACTGTATGCCATTTTTCATGGAACAAACACCTCAAAAGCAATTTTTTACCAACACTATTTAAATCATAATGTCCCCTATAATGCTCTTTTCCAATCACCTCACATACATGATACCAGATGATACTAACCTGTAGCAGTAAGCCTCAAGGTGCATATATCTTGGCCTGAACAAGGGACACCCAACAAGTGCCTCCCTCACTAACTTTCTGGTGAATGAAACATTCTTGGAAAGTTTGCAGGTATCATGCATCTTCGTGTCATCCATTTGATAATATAGCATGAGCAGCTGGCTCTCATACACTTTCAACATACCATCAGTTCCCCTGAGCCCCCAGATGTGTTCTGGCCTCAACAAGATCATGGATGATTCAGTAAGTTCATATGCTATGTCCCATTGCTTTCTTCGTGAATACCAGAGACCCAGAGAGGCCTTCAGCCAAAATTTCCACAATCTCGCGATTGGTGCATCCAGCAGGGTAACAACACTTGTCTCAAGATCATCAACTGAACCCATGAACACGCCAGTCTGAAGAAAAAGGTCCATTTCAACAGCCGCTAACCCCAGTTCCGTGTCAGTGACATCCTGTTGATCTGCCTGCTCCAGGAGCAACTGTATGTGGCGTACATTTTGAATGGCCTCTTCAAAAGCCAAGGTAAGAATGTAGCCACGAAATAGAATTGGGAGAAGGTCCACTGCTAACTTCACATTTGATGTCACTTGAGCAAGGTAGTGTGCATGAAAGCCCAACTTAATAGCCCTTTTCAAGCAGCCACGAACCAACTCTAGCTGTGAACATGGCATAAAACTTAATCTGATATTTTTTATAATACAGGGTATATACAGTCGACTCCGGATTTAGGAGACTTTAAGGGACCGTGGAAATCATTATTCTACTGTGTAACCAAGACCTAATGGTATAACTGAGGTTTTACACATGCTATAATATGGAAGTATGGTGGGACCTGCCTTTCGAGGGTTGCTTATAGCCAAGGCTTTTATATCTGAAGTCGACTCTATACATGGCATTGCAATCTGGGGTCTGGTACATAATACCGAAAGACATAATACAGACAGAATAAATTTCCGACAGCTTTATTACCTAAAATATACAAAGAACATATACCTTTCCACTTTTTTCCCGTCGGTATTTTATCCCGTCCGTATTTTTTCCGTAGGTATTAGACCCGGGACCGTGCAATCTGTAGTGGTGAGCAATTTTTGCACTAAGTTGCTTAGGTAGTTACTAAGTTTCTTACTGAGACTACATTAGGTCATGCAGACACCAGTGGACTCAGTGAGCAAAAAAGTGCAATGTATGGCTGATCAGTGGGGCTTAACGTCGGCCTATTTCTGCCTCTAAGGCCCAACACCGACGCCAGGGGGTGGTCCTCCTCCTGGAAATTTTGCACTCTGGGGATCTTTAACGTGCACTCGCGCAATGTCACAAGCACACGGGACCAACGGCTTTACTTCCCCTCCGAAGGAAGGCGCACTCTCACTTTTCTACCACCCGGAGAAAAGTCACCGACCTCGGCCGGGTTCTAACCCACAACCTTGGGACCAGAGGCGAGCGCGCTAACCACTAGTCCACCGGCGCCGGTCAAATGTATGGCTATGAAATGTCAAGGAATCAATGCATAATGAAGTAACTTAGATTATACAAACATTTTGGTGCATCTGAGACATGCATGGCATTAACTAATCTTACAATTTTCATAGCGTTCACTGCGATTTGTTCAAAATTGCGATGAAAGACTGACTTTGTGACTTATATGTGTGGAATACAATGATGAAATGCTTACATGGCCCATAGTGAGGTAGAGATTTGCAATGATAATGGCATCACGAGTGTCAGGTGAGTTGCACTTCCTCTTACATATCTCCAGGATCTCCTCCTGACAAGCTCTGGCCTGGGGTGTTCTGGAGAACACAACATACATGTGCATCATGTCGCTACATGCTGTCACATGGTCCAGAAAGTCTGTCCCAGGAGTTGACTTCTCCTTCATTGCTGTAATACCCATGGTGGGCCTTCCTTCACTTAAAGGTTTCCCCTGACCAGTGTCCACTCTGTCACGAATACTCCTTCTTGCTAAACTGTATGCCATTTCTGCAGCTGCCATGGCCATCTTATCTTTTTCTTCATACAAGAAGAGCCTGTAAATGGGAAAAAGAGCTATGAGTCTCATACTGTTACAAAAGTAGGGAGGCAGAGTGGCGCTGCGGTAACGTATACGCCCATGGACGCCCATGGATGTTAAGGTCCCGGGTTCGATCCCAGCCCGGGGTTACCCCCTTCATCTCATGCAGAGTTCATTGCCATCTCTGGCTTCGTCTCGGGTAGTATCTCCGTTAAGACAAACCACCCGGGGGAGTTCACAAAATGACCACAGCAATGACATTGCGCATCCCCTCCTGTCATCCTGCCCATGGGCCTGGGCGGTTCTCAAATGGTTCCGATATGTAGAGTACGCGTACGTAATGTGCGAATGACTAACAATAAAGGTCCGTGCGAGATACTGACATGGTAAAAGCACTACCTCCACGATTATTGTTGTTGTTGTTACAAGAGTGACACTACATAATTAAGGACTCAACTACAGTATGTGCCAATACAGTTCCCAAGGACAACGACAGCAAGAACAACTGCCATGAAAAATATATAAGTTATTAGAATAATTGAAAAGGTGGAGCTGTCAGGGAAATGTCACATTCTCTCCAGTTTTACTACATGGTGCTGGTCATACACTAGGTTGCGATAAATTATGGGTGTATAGATATATCCCAGGCAATTCACCTAGGTGTCGTTGATATGTCAAACAAGTTTAGATGGGATATATCAAAATTAACATCAGTAGAGGACCAAATGTTGAAAGCTCTTAGAGAATAAATGATTCTGTTATGGAAGTAAAGCATGCAAAGCAACAATGAGCCATTATCCGCTTCTTGGCACTAGATTCCACAGCTAGAGCACAGGCACTTACAAGTGGGCTCCAAGAAGTCTGTCAGGGGGTCCTGTTTGGAATATCTTCTGGCTTTCTTGCCACTCTGATGTCAACCATATGGTTCATGGACAGATGAGACCTTATCATAATTTTAGCATGCTTGTTCCGGGAATTTTTGTAACCATATCAGTGTACCATTTACTGGTCCTTTTTCAGTTGGCTCAACCTTGTAACTTTTATATGATGACAAGAATTTAGACAGTAAAGGGAAAAAGCATGCAGCAAGTCCATCTCCCTTTTGCTGGTCACTGATATTTTCAATTTTCCATGTCACTCCCCTAGCAGAGAATGAGGTTAAAAGGCTAGAAGTGAAGCATTGGGTGGTGGACAAGCAGCTGTATTTGGGTTTTAGCTCAGAACTGATCCACCAGGCCTCCCCCCCCCCCACCCCCCAGCCCAGGTGCAAATAAATGTAGGAAGGGTAGCAAAGGAAAAGGCACATTGCATGAATGAAGGTTGGTAACTACTGACTTGGTAATATAGGTGAGACATCTGGCAACCTGGCTCTTGAAAATGACAATAGCTGGCTTCCGCCACATGATCCTCTTTTTAAATCTTCCAATCGCTTGCAACTTTTTCCTCCAAAGAATTCCATAACCATAGTAGGAGAGCCTTCTTGAAATCTTCCTCCGTAATCGTTGGTAAGTTCCCGTGATCCACATCTTTGGAAAAGGCTGACCAAACAACTTCAATGCCTTCATGAAGTGAAATAGTGCTACATTCGATGGACCCTTTCCCAGGACTGTGATCACGCCATCCAACACCTTCAAATGGGCAGCATAGTGTGATGTGGTTGACACAAAGGGAAGATTATACTCATGGAATTCAGGTTTCACTGAAACTAATCTCAGACCAGACTGAGACATTTTGGCTATATTTTTCTGTGGTGTTGACTCAGCTATTTCAACATCTGGCATATTATGGACATCCTGCGGGAAAAAAATTAGCAGACAATTTAAAATTTTGATGGTGAAATGAGGGTATATCGGTGTCATCTAATACATATTTCTCGACGTATGTCTGCCTGTCTGATCCCGATGCAAATCCATACGGACGTAGTAAGCATTGGCAGAAGCTTATCGCGTACACGTAGAGTCACCAAGTCACAAGGCCAGATTGACCATTTTGGGGTTGGGGAATAACTAAGAGAGGTGCCGGTCTTTCAATGCTATTCTACATTTACTGCAAAACCTTCAATAAATTTTGCATTACATACTTTTGCTGGATTTTTAAGGTGTATTGTGTATTTTCTTACAACCAGCTGACATCCGCAGTTTGGACTTCATGCGCATGCAATATGCTCCATGTTACAGGTATGCCAACGTTGTATAGCCATAATTATTGCAAAGGTATAACTACCAAATCAATGAGTTACTCCTATGGAAAAGTATTTCATAACCCGAGCAACGCCGGGTATCCTGCTAGTACTTAAATATAATTATGCAACAAAATTTAGAATCACCATGGCAATATGGTTTATGTTAATATTGGCGAATGCAAGATATAGATCTGGACGTGTCTCCTGTCCTTCAAATTATTTTTTTAATCAATTTGAAATTCTCATGTTCATGAAAGGATTGCAATATGTCACCTCTCAGGCATGTACTGTACAGTATAGTACATTCTCAATTCTTGAGGAGGAAGGGCATATGATATGGGGGGATCAAGTGCAGCTGCCGCAGTGGTTGGGAGTTAGCAGAAAAATGCGGAGCATCCAACAGGTGGCAACTGGTCTTGTGTGCCTCAATACCTCCCACCCAATAGCAGTAACTATGTCTCAAGTAATATCCAGTTTTAATTTATTACTAGGGTAATGCTCAGGAACTTCAGAGGTGGAAGACAGTGTGGCCTTAACCACTACACCACCATGACACTATAGAAGTCTAAAGTATATATGATTATGACTTAATAATAGCCTCTTAACTACATGAATGTAAGTTTTATTACTCACCTGCAATAACGCAGCAGCGTCGTCCAACCTATCCTGTGCCTCCTCCAGCTTCCCTATGACTATGCACGCTTCTATGCCTTCAATCGAGCAGGACAAGGCCATCTCAGGCATATCTGTTGAGAGTTTTAAAATTAGTCATAAAGTCCCATTCATATTCTTCTTTTTTGCACAATTTTCTTTATCCTTAGTGCAGTGACTGGCAGGCTTGGCATTATTTTTGATTTCAAAGTTGTTTAAAGAATTTAGGTGTGCTTTGGTGTAGTTGTTTATTATTTTGTCATCAAACAATTGGTCCATTATTTTGAAGTACACACTGCTCTGTCAGGTATGAGTAAATAATTCCCCTGCAAAATATTGCAATATTACTTTGTAGGCTATAAAAAATAGTGCCATAATGACAGCAGATTCTCATCATGCCAAGCTAAACATAAATAGCTTTTAATTATGTATACGGCAGCTCATAGAGACAGGACATCCCTTTCACTCCTGCAAAAACCCCATTTTGATATCCTTCCATTTTTACAAATTCCAAAAATAAATGCATTTTTTGTAACCTTTTGTCACTATTCACCCCTGCTTCCGTATTCACCCTATTTTACAGTCCTAATCTTTAATTAGCAGTACTTCTCTTTCTAGACGTTTCTGCTCACCTTCCCAATTTTAAGTTACAAAATGACAACGCAAATATACGAACGAATATTGAGCAAGAGTATCGTAGTAATCTCTTTCCTTGACACCACTGCTCTATGAAGAATGCTTTGAAATTTGAACATGGAGATTTAGCATGGCTGCTCACCTTAAAAATAAAACACCGTCATAATGTCACAATAAATTACAAGTGCTCGTAAAATTTCCCATGAAAACTGCAATAAGAATTAACTATAACCAAAAAACATGACCATCAGCTGATCTGAATCACACCTTCTCACACTGTCGAAGGCGAAGTATCTTATGGCAATTAAGGCAATTAAATTTTAATGGAGTTGCTACGCCGTAATTACAAGCTACTGTATTTGTACTTAGAAAATTATCTTATGCATCACATAGAGTATAATTATGGCAATTCCACCTGGTTCATAAGGCTTCAGTGGGTCTGGAGTGCCACATTCAGGGTTCGGAAAATTAACCTACAGTTGCTTTGGGAAATGATAATTAAGGTACCTGATGATAATATGGCCAAGCTAATAAGCTTTGGCGGATTTTCCTGAAACCGTATTGGTGAATTTTAAAAAACAAAGTACGGTATCTTGTACATTGGAACCTTGCTAGTGGAGGACAAAATAATCCGACGTATAGCTGAAAGGGAACAATGGGAAAAATATTTTCGCCCAAATGTCTATCATTTGGCCATATTTAAAACATGTATAATGTTAATATGGCCAACAAACTTTCGCTCGCCTAAAAAAATGTTCATAAATATTTAGCAGAGTAACTGGTTTTTTGTTGTAACTCCTTACATGAAGATTAAGTTAGGTAAATAGAAACTAAGGAAAAAATTCAATTGCATAAGTACTTATCAAATAAATGCCACTGCAATAAGAATCGAAGGAAGTAAGGAAACGCTGAGAATGGAAGACTCAAAAATCACTGCAACTTCCCCCAGCCCCCCTTTATGCCCTTACATTCTCCTTCTGCGAAGGCCTCTTCTTCGTAGGTTTCTTTTTTCTTTCTTTCTAATATGGCCAACATGGCCATAATTGCAACCCAGACGATTTTACAGAAAAGCCTAAATTAAGGCGTCATAGTTGGAGTAATGCCCATTGAAGTATCCGAAACCTATAAGCTGAGATAATGCACTTTTTATTTAATGCTAATTATCTCAGCAACTATGCGTTGGAGACCCATGTTGCATATAGTCACAGTGATCGCCTAGAACCCCTCTATCATTTCCCAAAGCGACGGCAGATTAAATTTCCGAACCCTGTATTTTTCGCTCTCATGAGTATCTTAAAAAACCATTCTCAATCTGTCTGAAACTTGTGAGCCACCAGGTACTCCTGTAAACTCAGGAGGCCTTCAGAAATTTTTTAATGGCTTATAGAAACTCCAGGGTGCTAATAGAAACTCGGTGTAATCTACATGTGGTAGTAATTTTGTCTGAATTTTGCTTGAGAAATTGAAGTGATTGTGTGTACAAACCTTGACACATCCGATGAGGACTTAGAAATGCCTCATGGTGCAGTTTGACACATGATTATGCATCATCATGCCCGATGCATAGGCTACTGTATAATGCAGATCAAGGTGCAGTATAGTTTTCAAATCAGTTATGATGTCATTTAAAACACCACTTACCATGGAGGGATTAATCTGAGGCTCTGAGAGAAATGACAACATTAATATAATCGCATTCCTATAGAACGAAAATAATAAAATGTTTTTGTGCTCGCCACATAATATTACTCGCTGAATATTTTCCATGGTATATTTTTCATTGTAACAGCTCTTTTATTTACATGGTAAAAGAGAGAGCATACCTGTATCAACATAATGACTTGACAACTGTGGGTAAACTGTGGCTCGGATGTTGACGCATTCGCAGTACTTCACGTTGAGAATGCCTGGTAAGTGTGGTACCTCAACAACAGTGCTCTTCTTCTTGAATTGATCATCTGGTGTCTTCATCACATTCCTGCCAACTCCTGTAAAAGTCCGCGATTATAAATATTCAGAGTAAACAGACTTTGGCTTCACCGCAGACTGAGGGTTGTATATGGTTATACAGTACTTTCTACACGTAAATTACGTGTTCTACTTGAATCCAGAGTATTTTTCACTCTGAATATCTGACTGCAAGATAATTTGATATACCGGTAAGATTCATTAAGCTTTGATGACTACGGGGACATCCAGAGGCTTTGACCACAAATGTAGGTACTCTACTGTACATACTATTAAAATTATATTATTGTAATCACTGTAACTAAAGGCTTTCCAGCAATCACATAAAATGTGCAGCAAGCAGCACTGCAACTATACGGAAGCAGCAGGGACAGAATAGCAGGGGGTGGGCCCCAAGAACAAAATGTATGCTACATACACAGGACTGAGACTATCAGAAAAATTACTAATACAGATTGTTGCTCATAAGTAGTAACTTAAATGGAGTGTGCTGGGAAAGGCAAGAGTTGGGCATCCCTGGTGCAACTTTTAGTGGGAAGCTGACAGCAAGTAGATTCAACATCAACAAGTTCCAATGCAGTATCATTCTTCATGCAGATTTAGTGTATGGTAGTTAAAATGTGAATATGTACAGTACATGTACGTTTGTTGCAGTACTTAACAAACCAAAACAAAATTAAGAAAATTCATTACCTCTGAGATAACACTGTGTACACATTGTCCATTTACAGACTAAATCAGAAACTGTTGCAAAATTAGAACTATGAACATTAGCAGAATTTTTGGCTGCCCTTGTTCACTTATACTTAAAGCACTGTATCAGTTCATAACACTATGAATACAGCTAATAAAACATCTTAAAACAATAATCATAACACCAATAATATTTTTATATAATTCTGGTCCTTACCTAGTGAGGTAAGATGGAGGATGATATTTACCAAATATGCCACGCATGCAGTCCTTAAGGATGCTACACCAGCCACTAAACGGCTTAGGAATTTCGATCTCTGCAGCTACTAAATTCGCATCAGAGGTGGTGAGAGGCACCCTAGACATCTGCCGAGTATACTCGTAGAGATCACTCGGCCTGCCTTGTACCAGTCTATGTCCACCAATCTGAACAAACAAAGGCAATATTCATGGCATAGCTTGATGTGTAAATTTATTCACAACAACAGAATACCTGATGAATGATCTCACGTCGCCCACAAAAGTTGCATGGACCCAGCATGGACTTCAGATAATTGGCAATCTTCAGGTGGAGGTTCCGAACCTGCCTTTCAGGCATGATCTGGATGATGTCAGTTGGCATAGATGAATGGGTGAATGCTAGCATGCGACACAATTCCGATCTGGGGCTCCTCTTTCCAGCACCCTTATTTACTTGATAATTATAATGAATGCATAACTATTTGTGGATAGTACACAACACCTTGCAATATTTGTGATTATAAAGAACCTTAGTAATAATCAGTACATTTAAATGAATGGAAATTAATTGTTTACGACAAGCAGCATAGCAAGACACTTGCTAACAGTGTCCTTTATTAGTGTCCAAGCATGCTTGAAAGCTCCACGTTGTTGTAGGTTTGAATCACTGTATCTTGAGACACAACCCCAATTCCCTGCCTAGTGTTTCCTTATTGTGCTTTGATTTCCCATTGGTAGTTATGCAGTGTGCTTCAATGGAGTTGTGCATAGTGGTTAGAATTTATTTATTTTTGCTTATTTTTAAGCAATTACTTTGGAACAGTTACAGTTCAGGTATCTACCATATCAACTTCCTATATTATGACGTTAAATGGGTGCACTCCAGTAGGGTCTAGTATTTGCAAAATGAGTCCAACAATATTATTGACATTACGTGCCAGTGTTCAAAAGAAGTTGCTAGTAAAATCTCAAGCTCAGAAATTCATTCTCATTTTAAGGGCCTGAATGAGTGCCACTATTCAATCTAATAGCTAATACTAGGATAATTGCTATAACCTCCTGAGACCTGATGTCCAATATATTGGACATCAGGTCTCAGGAGGATAAGCACGTGTTCAAAAGTCATTTCTTAATAATAAGCTGTTTAGTGCCAAAAATCGCTCACCACTACAGACATTTTAATAATAACACATGGCATATGTTACTCTTCAGAAGACTTACATCTGGTACACTGCTGATGAGTTGTTCCACTGACCTACCCGGACCTACCATCTTGTATGTGTGTGTCCTGATTATACTAAACATTATAATAAAGAAAACTTTGGAATATACAGTTCCTAAAAATAATGTTCAAAAGCAATTGCTTCATTTAAAATTCTATAACAGAAATGGACACCTCAATTTGTACTGTATGTTGGACCACAAGATTATGGTTACCTTCACCTAGATAGATGTTGTCTGTGCAGTAACATTCAACTGTTGTGCTGTACACTTTCAGTGGTGGTGTGGATGAACACCGAAGGATTTGCATCTCCATAAGTTGAGGTACCACTAGCACAAGACAAAAATAATTAATTTATAAAGAAGATACAGTACCTTAAAAGAAAATATAGCTGTCCTATACACATACTGTACATATGTATCAACAGTTCAAAAAGAATTGTTCCTCGCGTCGAGCGGGCAGCCACGCGTCAGGATGAAGGGAACCAGTTAACTGGTTGCTTTCATCCTGACGCGTGGCAATTCTTTTTGGACTGATGATAGGGTTCAAATACTTTTGGCCACTTTATCCTGGTCTTGAAGCAACCCTTCACACACACACACCTCCTTAACGTGAGGTATGTGCGAAGGGTTGCTTCAAGACCAGGATAAAGTGGCTAAAAGTATTTGAACCCGATAGTACATTACAATTCCCATTTAAGTATTATCAATCTATTTTTCCATCTCTCAACCTCACCTTCCAATGCTTGTTATTCAGCTATACGTGTGATTGATTCATAACTTCAACTGTTCAAATGCATGTATAATCTGAAGATTTTTTTTTCATTGCCCCACTTAGGGAGCTACTTACTCCTTGGGGGGGGGGGTGGATTACCACCATCGGGATTTATTGGAGAGTATTAAGAAGGATCTGCTTTCAAAGTAACAACTTTTGCAACCGTATGTCAGAGCAATTTGTAACCTAAATTTCTACCACTACTATATTTTATATGTTTCTGTAACTAACAAAAAACTTAAGGAGGTTCATTTAAGAAAGAAATTGCTAAAGAGGGCTTCAAACTGCCAGTATAAATCAGAAAAAATTAATGAGTAACATCACAGTCAAGGGTACTGCATTCAAAATGGTCCCATTTCTTTGATACGAATGAAGAGCCGGTTGTATCAACTTTTTCTCTCAAAGACTAGTTGTATTGTGAATACATCTATATTATCAAAAATTTCCCTTGATTTGTTTATACAACCACACATTTAAAAACATCAATGTACTAGTACACTAGATTAATTAATCAATATCATATACCTTCAGCCAGCTTATCAGAGGAGATATCTGGTTCAATCTTAGGCACCATCAATGGATCAAACTGATTTCCAATTACAGCCGCACACTTCAGAAGCAGCCGCTGCCATTCGCTCATATGATCATACATGATCATCCAAGCATCTGCATTTAATATTTTTTTGACTCGACTTATTTGTAATGAAAAAAATACACCAGCTAAAAGTTTTGTGTTACCTACCAGAATGTCCATCACTTATCAGGTCATACAACTTTGTAAGAATTGGGGTCCTACTTGCTGAACTGTCAGAGGAGCTGCCACCATCACAATATTGTATTTCACGAATTTCCTGTGCAAATGACATCAAAAGTTCAAAAATTCAGTCAACTTATACTTATAATAACTAACATTCGATAGAAAATGAATGAATTACAAATTTTCTTTGAATTATCAACATGGGCCATCTGAATCATTTTCGGTCATGATTTTTTGACCCAAATGTATGGCATTTTCACATACTGTACCTAAGGAAACTATTTTATGCTCACTAATATCTGTAGTTGTCTTTAAAATACACCTTTAGTTGGCATTGTTCAGCTTCAAAAAGATCGTTTAGGTTTATTCACACCAATTTATTCCATACACCTATTTGTAGCTTTGTACAGCGTTTTACACTGCCTAAATTGACACCTCCAACAATATTATGGTACAAGGTAAAATATTATGGTACAAGGTAAAATATTATGGCATAGATACTCACTGAGTAGTGCATATACATTTTCACTGGCAAATCCTGTTGTGCATAATTATATTGGAGTGGATTGTGAATGCATGACTGGAGTGAGTAACTCATCATGTTTTACCCTGCCTCATTGTTGGAGGTGTTTACTTAGGCAGTGTACCATTATGTATAGTCTCATCAATTTTCATGCAATTGGTGGGATGTTTACAATTTCGTTCTGAAGCTGATCAATGTTAGTGTACATAAATGGTTATTTCGTAAAGACAATCACTGATATTAGTGAGCTTAAGAGAGTTTGTTTAAAGTAGGTGTAGGTGGAACAGCCGACATTAATTTTTACAAAGTAACAATACAATCATGAAGGCTACAAGTCTACAACATTGCCACACTACAAGGAAGAGTGATATTGGCACTTTTGCACTTCACTTCAGGGGGGTAGATGATCCAAAGAGAAAGTAACTCTGCTAGAGTAAGAGGGAACAGCTCAGCCTTCAACATATTGTGATCCAACCCTGTAATTTCAGTTCATATAAGGCCTCTCCAGTATATTATGCTACTCTTGGGCATGAAAGATACATATTTCTGAATATTAATATTAGGACCTGACCTTTGTTGTGCTGAAAATCTTCCGTATCCTGATCTCATGTCTACCTAGCATGAGATAGAGCTCGTGAAGGAACATCCCTGGAAAACCTTTGCTACGGTCCATGAGATAAGACACTAGTCTTTGTTCCAGGCGAGTAACAACTATACTGTTACAGGCCATGGTGACACACTGGGCAGAATCTAAGGCTTTCAAGCGCATTCTGACAACATCATGATGCTGCAGGAAGTAGTGGGCTGTTCTAGGCAGCATATTATCCTCATAGCATGCGACCATAGTAATTACCAAAAGGACATTCGGACTGAAAAGGGCGCATCCGCAGCCTTCACGAAAAAGTGACAGAAAGAAGTCCCATGAATAGGAGTCCATCTGATGAGCATCCTCCAGAAAGATCAATATACGTTGTCGTGTGCCAAAACCCTGATTGATAGAGAATAACTATTACAGTTGGATAAAATGTAAGTATGAAGTCATTCATAAAACTTGCAAGAATTCATCACTTTACTCATTAACTATTAAATGTGATTTTTTGAAGTAGTTTCACCAATATTGATATGAAGCTTTTCTGACTCACCTCCTTAAAAAGCTTGACAAGTAGATCTCTAGCATGAGCACAGTAAGTCTCATAGGACATCTGCCTGACCATTTCAGTCATGTAAGTCTCAACTCCAAATATGTTACAGAGCACACAAAAGCTATCTCTATCAGTCTGATCCGCAAAGGTCGTGAATAGGTAATCTCCCAGCTCCCCTTTGGCTCTGATTTCATTCATGGAACACATCTGTTCCACCATGTTCCTGATCCTAGAAAATGGCTGCCTCATGCCAGTGGTGGCTGGTACATACACTACATGCAACCTCTCGAATAGCTCTGCCTCCTTGCGCATCTTCAGAAGTAGAGATCTCATGCCCATACCTGTCTCACCTTCTATTACGCATGCTACGTATTTCTTCTTTATCTCGTTTGACAGAGACTTGAGAAGTTTGGAAAACTGATTCAGCTCTGCATCTCTTCCTACCAGTATGTTACAGGTCCGTTCCATAAGTTTTACCTCATCATCTACACCCACATACTCAAACACTTCACCATTCACACGAGCTCCCTGAAAAGTGATTGTGTTTTAAACCTACGTATATACACATGTATCTGGTGAGGACAACAAAAAATTATCTTTATTTGTTAGGAAGCATCAATTTTTCTTACAAAGTATTAAATATTCTCAGAGACATCCATATTCAGTCAAAGATTTACCCAGTCTCCCCGGACCCTTCTGCCAAGATTACAGCCACCCACATACTGTAAGCACATACTGGTGCACACAATAATTATACAAATCGTGTTGGTTAACTACAGCAACAACAAAAAATCATTTTCCTTGCGTAAATACCTTTAAGTCCTGCTTGTTAATAGTCGTGAAGTTACTTCGAGGGAGAAAGGATCCAAGAAAGGTATCCTCCTCTAGGATAATCTTCCCAGCATAGGATGCACGACTCATCAGGCGAGAGGCCAGGTTCACCTTAGCACCAATCACTGTGTACTCATGCCTGAGGGCATGACCTACCACCCCACAAAACACCATGCCTGTAAAAATATCACACCACCCGCACCCCAAGGATTTTAGTCATGTACAGTACAGTGATGAAAACTATAGACTATTATTTTTTAATATACTGGTGTTCCAAGTGTATTAGTATGCCTACTTTTAGTTGTAAAAGTTATAAGAAATTTCGCTCGAAGAGTGTTATTTTTGTGTAGCGTGTTGCGACCATATTAGACCACCTGATAGTAATGAGGCTCCTGGATCAGGGGGCGCAACGAGCTACACAAAAAATAACACTACTTCGGACGATATTAATGATAACTAAAAATCAACCACGAACTTACGTAAACTTGGAACACCCTGTATTAGTACGAATGTGAATTTTTCCAGTTGTAGCCTACATTTTAGAGTGTCAATATGTTTCATAATATGCAGTAGTAACTTCTGGACGCGCATTCTACAGTAGGATATCAGTAGATCTGCAAAATCTACTGTTTACATAATCCTGCCGGAAAAAGGTTTATAACTTCTTAGAACTACAGAATCGGTATTTAAAAATCCAGCTAATGTCAAGTGAGCCATAAAAGTCAGCATTATAAAATCCCTTTACCATGCATTACACAAGCAAACTCTAGCCCAGAAGTAAAAAATACCGGGTATATCTGGATGATTACGACCCAAAACTAAAAATTTAGTTCACAAAATTGGTTTATCATACTAGGTTTATGGCATTGCGGAGATAAAGATTCCAATCATTTTTCTGAACGTATTTTTAAAACGTTAATTTCAATATGGGACCCCCACCTTTTTATTAGAAATGGCAATATACTGTACGATCCCAGTCCATATGGTTTGTAGCCTATCATGCTGGCCTCGCCATATTTGGTGAAATTCAACAATATTATTGCCGGAATCGTGGAAATCAAAACCGCGCTATGTTGCATTTTCAAGATTTGCGAATCTCGACCTCATTGAGCGAAGCCTATAATAACGAAAATACGGATCGCACATGCATGATATTGGTATCCACGGAAAGATTTGCCGAAACTGCCGACATACCACGTGGTCCGACCCCCGCGAGTTTAACGACGACTGAATGGCAAGCGACAGTTGGACCCCCCNGCTCGTAGCTCAAGAAGGAGCCGTACAGTGGGAGGCAGTAGTACACACCCCCCCCCCCCCACTTGCAACATACCCCGACCATAGCGCGGTTTTACGTTCCATAAAATATCTAATGAAAGGAAGCGCATGGAATCTGCTAAACTGCTGGGTTCCCGATTTCTTCGGTCCAGTGGGACATGATGCGGTGTTCTAAATACGTAGAAGTGTGTCGCATATTACCGCCCGTGTTCTTGGTCTGATAATGTATGTCGGCATTATGAATTTCTCTAACAAGTGTAACGTACTTGGCACACATGTTCCCTAGGCCTGTAAGAGCCATTATTTTGAGAGTTGGCGGCACCTGATCTGCCCCTTAGGTCACGAGTTATGCGGTGTTGCCAACCTGGTCCGAGACCTATGAGCGTGTTGTGTGGAAATCAAAACCGCGCTATGTTTTTAGGGCCTCTGCGGGGGGGGGGGGGTGTCCAACTGTCGCTTGCCATTCAGTCGTCGTTCAACTGGGGTCGGACCACGTGGTATGTCGACAGTTTCGGCAAATCTTTCCCTGGATACCAATATCACGTATGTGCGATCCGTATTTTCGTTATTATAGGCTTCATTCAATAAGGTCTTGAAAATGCAACATAGAGAGGTTTTGATTTCCACGATTCAATTATAGGCTATACATGAGGCAAATGTTAATACCAGTGGCCATCCCAATGGTGACATTCCTTACGCCAGGCACCTTTTCTTGCACATGGGTCCTAATCCTGAGGGCTGCTCTGAGCGAGTCAGCACACTCCCCTGAATGTTTGAAGGTGGGCAATCCAAAAACTACCAAGAACGTTATCCCTTTCCGGAAAGTGCTCATCTTGTTTAGGCACCCCTGGTAAATTTGACATGATCTGATCAACGAACTTTTCAAGTCAGAATCTGCCACTATTAGTCACTCACTCAATGACAATCTCGAAAGCTTTCTGGATAGCAGTAAGAAATGATTTCTCATCGTCTACTTCCACTCCAATGAACAGAATGGTCATATTTCTTATCTCTACAAACATCCGCAAGGACTGTTGTTCATCTATCTTCCTGAGCACTGGCTGGTTCACAAACAGGCGCAAATAAGGCTCCAAAATTTTGGCCTGGTCCTTCTTGATGCTTGTGCGAATTAGTCCTTCAGCCTGTATTTTCGCTGCCTCCTGTTCGTAATTCCTTAAGTTTACGACCTGGAATGCATTTCAAATTTATTCAAAAATCGAAGTTCTTCGGCTGTGAATTCAAGCAGCGACTAGACCTTAATGAGTTCACGTCCACGAGTTTCATAAACTAGGTCTGTGTCACGGCAATGTATCCATGCCCCTGAGGACATTACTACCTCCCCAGAGTTGCAGATTCGTTCTGCTTGTTCCACATCCTCAACAGCTTTTCCCGACAGGAGGAAGTGGCAGGCCACACCCTTTACACCAAAGTACAAAATCTGAAAGTCGCCTGCAGATACACCCACTTTGACTGAAACAGTGCAAACCATTTGTGACATAAAACTCGAACAATTAAAAATCCAAACCATATTATCAAACAACAAGGCAAAAAGGATTTTACTGTAAGTTATGATAGTAAGGCACATTGCAATCTGAATCCCCATCCGGTGACACAAAATAGGAAAGTGCTAAATCACAAATATCAACAACTCTGACAAGCAGTAATATAAGGGTTTAAAGTGATACAATTTAATTCAATGTACTCACTTCTGATTCTGAAGGTTGATCCAGGCATGGATGTCTGGATGTTACCATGAATGGCCATTGCGCAATACACTGCCTTGAGGATCTGCGACCTCATGTTACTCTCTTGTGAGACCTCCCATATGGTGAAGAGGGCATCCCCTTGAAAGTGAACTATGTCTCCCTTGCACCTGAGGATGGTGTCTACCACTGGCTTCAAGCAGGCATCCAAATATTCTGAGAGAAACTCTGACCCATCCCTCCCTTTTATATCATGAAACTTTTCTCCTATTGTTGTAAATCCTAGTATGTCCATGAACATCACCACACCTCGCATAGGCTTTATACATGGGTACTGGGATATTACACGACAGTGGTTAATCACGGCATCGGGAAGGTGTCGGGCCAGTCTGCAGTATCTGTGCGCTTCTGTATCACACGAATTTATAGACAAACTGAAAAAGAGTTATTAATAATTTTTTAAAATAACTGAAAGATCCCATCGAAGTACCTGTAGTAGTTAGCAATATTTGAAACCAAGTTTCTTCTTAGAGTTACATGTGAACGGTTACAGGGCCAATAAACTGCCAATATCAGGTTGAATGGAGGGCAAGTCTGTGACGTTAAGGTGCCTGGGTTGTTTATTAGCATGTAATATATTGGTTAATATCATATCGCTATGGAGCCTTCAATGTGCCAAATTGTCAAAAGCAGCGGGGCAGGTCATCAAGTCTGTTTGTGTAACCGCTTATTCTTCTTTTTATAATGCATGACAACACCCGAAACCGAAAGACAGAACGCAACTATGTAATAATAACCTGACTATGGCACAAACATGTCAAACTTTAATTGATTAATAATGGTTACCCTATATGACATGCCTTTTGATGGTCATCATTTAAATACCAGACTTTATTCTGTTGCTGCACTGTGACGGATTTTGACTGTGTAAGAAAACATCCTGAGAAAACCCACAGGAGCAAAGGCCGAATCCATCGGCACGCTTTCCATGTGAGAAATTCTTCTGTCCGACCAGGAGATCGAACTGGGGACCTCATAGGTGGAAGGCCGCAACATTTCTAAATATTGTGTAACGTGCTTCAACAATTTTGGCAGCCTCCTTATATCACTAATCACTATGTAGGATCAAGAATATTCAAGTATATGTATTCCAAATTACCAGGAATCCTGGGTACTTTCTTCAATGGACTCTTCGCTTATGGAATCTTGTCTACTGAGCCCAAAATGGTAACGATAGTCGAACAGTTCCTGAACTTCTCCTTCCACTGAGGCATTGCTTAACGACCTGTCGCTCTCGTCAAACCCCCAAGTCACTCTCAGCTCCGGTTTCGGATCTTCTTCATCAATCTCATCCATGTGACTGAAGCAGACTGAAAGCCTGTAAAAAAATAAGCACATAAAATAATATGATAAAGGCAATGGATTTCTTAGAGTGAACTGCTGGGCCCATGGCCCCGCCCCCAAACAAACTTCTCTCCTCCCTCCTCCCCAACTTCTCCCCCCCCCCCCACCACTTTGGCACCATAACAACATGTATCCCTCCGCCAGAGCCGGACACCTTATTCCGATGGTGCTTATGCGCGCCGAAAAGAAGTGAAAAGAAGAGATTCGAACACCGTTGCAGTGACCGTTGCCTTGGATTCGAACAATGCTTCGAAATTAAGCTGGGTTTACATGTGAGCGAAATGATCAGCGATTTGCATCGCCAGCGATGAAATCCTAACGAAAGCAGTGATTTGGGCCGAAAGTAGCAATCGCGTTTAAGAAGGGAGGGCCTCGGCGATGACATCGCTCAAGGAGATGGCGACGACATCGTCGCTCACTTGTGGCGTATTCGGGTGGCTGTACTGTGACGGCGTGTGGTGACAGAAAGGCACCCGCCTGTTTTCGTTCGATTTCCAACATGGCGTCAGGAGGGAAGAAGCCGCAGATGAAGACGTCATACTCCAGCGCCCAGAAAGTTATACCGACCTGCAACCTGTATCCACCTACTCACCACCACTCCCAAGGGTCCCTTGTTCCACCAAAAACACAGAAGCCGAGTATATTCGCGATACAGGCCGAGGGAGTCTCTTCGCCATTCCAAAATTCGAGCCATAAACAACCCGATCGTCTTTTGTCTCCTTCCGATAGTCCATGACGTCAGAACCGCTACAATTCACGGTCGAAATGCATCGCCGCGATGCATTTCGACCGTGAATTGTAGCGGTTCTGACGTCATGACTCAAGCGATAGCGCTTAAGCATCGCCCGTGTGTTTACATGCCGGCGACGTGCATCGCCACGGCATGCCAACAGCATCGCCACAGCATGCCAACAGCATCGCCCGCGCAAAGGACTATCGGAAGGAGACAAAAGACGATCGGGTTGTTTATGGCTCGAATTTTGGAATGGCAAGGAGACTCCCTCGGCCTGTATCGCGAATATACTCGGCTTCTGTGTTTTTGGTGGAACCAGGGACCCTTGGGAGTGACACGCCGTCACAGTACAGCCACCCGAATACGCCACAAGTGAGCGACGATGTCGTCGCCATCTCCTTGAGCGATGTCATCGCCGAGGCCCTCCCTTCTTAAACGCGATTGCTACTTTCGGCCCAAATCACTGCTTTCGTTAGGATTTCATCGCTGGCGATGCAAATCGCTGATCATTTCGCTCACATGTAAACCCAGCTTTAGACTAACAGAAAAATATAAAAGCAGAAAATGCAAGGGAGTCAATCAGTCAGGCACTACTCCGTAATAATATAAGCCGAAGTCGGAGAGCACATATACGTTCCAGTACTCCCTCAGTTATGACAATATGAAGCCAGCCCACTTTATCTACTATATTCGATCATGATAGTGCAACTATCTTTGAGGCACGTTACGAACAACCTAGACACCAAATTTCAAATTTCAAATTTATTTTGAAGGGAGAGACGAGTGTATACACTCGTAATCACTCCCTTCAAAATAAAATACAATATCAAAGACGAGTTATTTACTGCGTGATTCGTAAGAATTGAATGTGAGATGTGTGCTCAGAGTTAAATGCATTGTAATTATCTGAGAGTTTAATAGGCACCGCTGTAGGGTGCATTCATGTTGAGTAAAGCATAATTAAAACCGATTAAAACCTTGTTAGTTGAATTCTTCCCTGGAGTTTCTTTTAAACCTGTATGCTGACTTAATTCCACTTCGTTCAACCACTACCTGTGATATGGCATGAATTGCATGACATCATTTATCAGCAGTATAAAGTGTTTGACCTATCCATTGTTAAGCACTTACGTGATATTTACTATAGTAATTAGAACCAAACAAATAGCTTCCCTTTCGTTTCATTTTCCTTTGTGGCATGGAGCGTCAGCACTCGAAAAAGCCGGATACTTAACCTGTAGGCCTAATATACATCATTTCTGTTTTTTTGGTGCACGGGTCATGAACGTAAACGCTGTGAAATAATTAATTTAAACTGAAAAACATTGACGTATTTGCACTATTAGTGGCTGCGGGCTGAGGGGCTAACCCCACCCCGAGCCAACAGATGGCGCGCACAGCAGCGTCGCCCAAGGACCTTACGTCGCCCGTTTTTGTCCAGAGCACGGCCATAGATTATGTGACCATTTTATTTTGGACATGTCTGTACATGGTCCCATTATTTTGTGCTCAAATGTACTTACACCCCGACTGGTCACGTGACGTCACCAGTCTGCTGTTCCCATCTCGCATTGCGTTTGCACCACTACTTAAGCACGCAACGCAGGGGCCTCTAGGCCATTCGCTAGGAGAGTATCCTGGATGACTGGTCACTCCTTACCACCCTCCCCTACCTAGCTATCCTTTTTCCCCTCATATCACTTGGTGACATTTTGAACGGAATAAACTGTCTGACTTAAACTGAACCCACTGTCTTTGGTTTTGTGTATGTACCTAGCCGCTCAGGTCACATACGTGGTGTCAGAAGTGGGATTCTGGTCTCCTTCGTGAGTCCCAGAAGGTATTCAGACAGTACTGGTTTTGAAACGTATCTTGTGTTACGAGTACGTATACGAGTGTGTTTACGGTGTGTCCATCGTTTCCTTTTCGAAGGTTACGGGTAGTGTGTCGTATTCGTACGAGTACACTGAGTTGGGTTTCAGTCCCATTGTGGTATTAATTTGGTGTGTATACTTTTGGGTTTCTTAGGTTTGCGAGTATAGATTTAAGAGTGTTTCCTATTGTGGTACGGTACTATTGTGGTATTGTTGTGGTGTGTATAAAGGTAAAAGGGTCCGGTGTGCGTTTCCCTACGGGTGAAACGTGTGACACTCCCCTACTGTGGTTGGTGGTTGTTCTCGTTGGTTGTTGGTCTGCTCGTAAGAGGTTTGTTGGTCGAGATGGCGTCGGGAATTCCTCCTCTGTCGAAGTACGAAGGATCTTCTCCATTTCCAGAGTGGAAAGCAATGTATTCACTCTATGTTGATGCAATGGAGTGGGACGAGGCGAAGAAATTGGCACGCCTGCCGCTTTTTCTGGAGGGCAATGCCTTCCATGCCTACCGCCTCCTCACACCATTACAAAAGGTTGATTTTGCAACTACATGTTCCTCCTTGGAGTCATCCCTAACCCCGGTGGCTCCTAAGGTGTTGCAACAGAGTGAAGCCTCATTGATAACTCTGAAGCCAGGTGAAGGATGGGATTCCTATGTTTTCAGACTTAAGGAAGCTATCGCAAAATCACACCCTACGGCTCCTCCAGAAACAGTCTCCCAACTCGCCTGTGGAAAGCTATTTGAGTCCCTTCCCCGGGACACCCAGCGACAGATTATGTCCCAAGACCTGTCGTCTCTTGATGATGTTTTGCGTATCGCAAAGTTGACCGACGGCATAAACAAATGGCAGTCGAGTCACTACACCCCACCACATGGTTCTCGTCCACATGAGCCGAATTTCGTTGGCTACGACAATATGTCCACTGAGGTTCCTGTAGGACCTGTGCGGTCCCAGACGTTTGTTAGAGGTC